>JAYESA010000017.1:99351062-99541062 GCA_036927795.1 Iris macrosiphon
ACAATGTCTAAAGCTTCAACATGAGGAAGTCAGTCCTAAATTGTAGCCTTTTGAATGCTGAATCCAATTTCAATCAACAAACAGGAATTAATTTTTTTCCCACCTACATTTTAAATTAGGACTTCTCAATGAATCAATTCAAAGGGAGGAAGCCTTCTCCGTACATGTCAGTTTAGCTGAAGGAATATACCGTTACGTACTCTATAGGTGTTAAACCTCTTGTTTTGTTATTCCTCATGAAGAGGTGAGATCCTGTCGGTTAAAAAGTACACTGGTGGTGGATTGGTCCTCCTATGAAAAACAAAATGTATTCAAGAGAGAGAGAGAGAGAGAGAGAGAGAGAGAGAGAGAGAGAGAGCACTACGTACATCTCACATCTCAGATTAGCTGAAAAATATAACATTTGATACTCTGTTTTAAAAACTTACTTGATTTGAACTCTATATAAGTGTTAAAAACTTGATTTGATTTCGAGAAGAAAACACTAAAAGATATTATCTACTACAAATCGAGGAGATAATAGCAGCTGATTCTCTCTGTGCCCCGATTCCGTGGAATCGATAGTCGTCCCCCGGACGTGACCGTCGTACGGGTCTAGGTTGCGCACTGCACAAGACTAAGCTTATTTTGCATAACGAGCACATATTCAGAGTACGTAGATAAATTGAAACACAGAATTGAAACACGGAAAAGTTCTCTTTATTGATATGAACATCTATTATAAACTCTTGAACGAGTCAGCTAATTGCCGTACGGGCTTAGAAAATGTTGACACAAAATGAGATAGTTGTCATGTACATTACATCCCTTTACTAAACTTTAAAATATAAGACCTCCAGGCGGGATGATGGCCTTCCTATGGAGCTGCATTGAGTTGGGTCGCTAGCTCCTTGCTTCAAAAGTTGCTTCAAAAGATGGCACGCTCATGACGCGCCTACAGCTGGACTGGATCGAGGATTGACTTCTGCTCCTCGCTTGGCTCTCCGTAGTGCGGGAAACCTGTTTCAACGAGGGTCAGTACATCGAAACGTACTGGTAAAGGCAAGCTAACCCAACTATACCAATCAACACGTTGTTTATATGAAGCATACATATTAATTGTGGTCTTTCTATCTTGCCTTAGTTCATTTTACAAACAGCAGTATATATATAGAAACTATTGAAATGAACTTGCCACCGTTCGGTGACTTTTACCTGCCCGTCTGAACCACCTGCACAATACTTATCATGTTCTTCCCTCCACGAAGACACAAGTTAGCTTGCACAGGTTTAAATATACGAGGGGATCACTGGCGTATGTCATAATGGACGATATAGTCTTTGGCGGAATAGCATGCAACGGAAGTACAAGAGGCGTTGCAAGACATTCCGTCAAGTACAAGAGACTAAACAATAGGTTCCGTCCGGACCGGATCGGTGCCAGTGCCCCAGCGACCGTCCGCAAGAACCGTGACCTTGTGCACAAGTTGTCCGTGATCGAACGGTATCTAGGCCAAGTTATCATTTATACAATTTAGGCAACAAGAGTACAAGACAAGCAACAATTTGTGATTCATTTGCATAGTCTCCCTGAACAATTTGAAGCATAGCATGGCATGTTCTATACATAGCACAATTTATAGGAGAAATATGCATTCTAACTAAAATTGAAGCATATGATGAACATTTGAATGAACTAGCATGCAATAGATAACCGTTCACAGGTTTTGTTGACAAACAAAAATAGTCCAAGTCTATTCCTATTTTATCTTTACATCTTTTAGTTATTATTTGGTATCGTCTGATCAGGGCAAACAAGAATGCAAGATTTTTAGGTGTGAAGGCTTGGAAGAAGGGCCAACTGAATCGAATATAAGCCACTCACTTAGTTGGTTGGAAGGGAGAAGGAAGGCGGTGCTTCAGGACTCCGCTCGCACGTCGTCTACTGCTCGTTCACCTGCATTGCCACGAACAGCTGATTAATACCTCTTCCACTCTTTCCAATCTCGGAATTGAAGTGCAGTTCAATGAACGAAAATAATGAAATACATCGAAACCGTTCAGGAAAACTCAAGCAAATCCGAAAACCAACTCAAGGCACGAAAGCAACAAGCGATAGCGAAAACTGAGGCAACAAAAGATGCAGCGGAGAGGTCCCTCCTGACACTGCCGCTAAGCCCATCCTCGGGACACGGTCCACTGAATATGGGAATCGATTCCGAAGAAGCAAATCCATAACGAGGATAAGATCTTGTTTCAATCTATCCCGATCGAACGATATCGTCTTGTATTTCTTAGCCGCGGTCCCCGAATAGGGGGAACGGGGCACCACATCCTACCCAACTAATTGGAAGTTTCGTTCGCAAAACTTAGGAATAGAACCTACCGCTAGGAAACATTATGTTAGGGACGGCGATCATGACGCAACGGACAGTCGTTCCCTGTTAGCAACATTAAAAATCCCTCGCAGTCGTTGGAGTGAGATTCGTCGGTCGCTCTCTACTAGCCAGAAGGATATCCTGACCTTCCTTTTTTGGATACGGGTTCATGGTACCTTCTTAGCAATCGCTCCCTACAATAAGGACAATCCTCTCCCTAATCACTGGAGTGGGACTCACTCATAACTTATTTATACCGACTTTAGCTGTAGACGTTCCCAATCGACGATGCCTTATAATACTTTTTTCTCAATCAGTGAAGCCTCACACCACCCTCTTTTGAATCTGTGAAGTCAAAAAAGGAAACTCTATACAACTATTGATATTTTGTCTCTCATTCATAGAAAGGAGATTGTATCCCAAATTCATTAATTCTTTTGGTACCCAATCTCATCCTAATATCATATAATAGGTAGAAATTGGATTCATTTTGATATTCTAGACAAGACTCCAGAGTGTAAGTGGTAAGTGTAGAGTTTTTTTCCAGGGGATGTTCTCCATTTTTTATTTGTACTTGTCGCAAATTTGAATTTATATTGAAAATGCTCATAATTCTCTGCCTCGTCTCAGTTCATACATATGAAATATATATATGGAGTTGGTTAAATTTTCATGTGATTTAGTAAACAAAATATTCATTCCATCATTATGAGACCGATCCGTATCAGTATGTTTCGATGAATAATGAACTCAATAAAGAGCAAACTTAACATTAAGATGCTCTGTATTAAAAATGAGGAAATGTCAACAATACATTGATTTAGTCAAATACAACTTGAGGAATTTTGTATGTTTCGGGGTTTGGCGGAAGAATTTCATAAGTTTCCAATTAAAGATAGAGATCAAGAAATTGAAGTTCAATTATTTGTGGAAAGATATCAAATGATAGAGCCCTTGATAAAAGAAAGAGTTATTGTATGGATTGCTCACATGAGCCATTACTAACAGATGTGTCACATCCTACTTCCAGAATACGACGAGCCGAGTATATGACAAAGATCCCTAAATTACACTACATTCGAATACAATAACACGTATTCACGATTGTCACATGTAAGGTTATAGGATAAGTTTACCATATATTATCTATGGCAAACAATAATTGATAAATAAAAAAGGAATAATTGATAAATAAAAAAGGCATTCTAAACATATAAATGGGAAATTTACTATTATATCCAACTACAACTATTAACCTGAACATATATTAATACATATATATTTTAATTGATGATGAGTAGAAAATTTGTATCCAAGACATCCTTCAATTCCAGCATCTAGTTCTTGTTCTCCAACTCTTCACCAAGGTACAATAGTAGCATTTTTAGATTCATATTCTCAAATTTAAATAAAATAGACAAAATTGACTAGAAAAGAATAACTCGAAAATAGTGTTAGAACATGAAATTTGTTTATTTAAGATAATCTTGTAACCCAAATTCCCAATTATGAGTTCTAACACTCCATTATGCATCATGACAAATTAGACAACTATAATTACCAAAGCACACAAGTCCTAACAATCCATTCATATCACATACAACGTATTCAGTTCACAGACAATCTGGAAACAGCAACCCTAGTCGCGATCTCTAGTTTCGCAATCAAACAAATCGCAGCAAGAAACTCTTCTAAATAAAATGCAGTTGGAGAACATTATAGATTACACATTTGGCTATTTTTTCAGTAATAATCTTATTTTTTCGGGATCAAATTGTTTATAAATGGCACGGTGCTTATGATCTGATCCCCACATAGAATGTGATAAGAATAAATGAATTACTTTTAGACTGAATCGATACTTGATCGAATTAAGTACTCATTACTTGTAAGTAAGCTAACCTCACACCCTCTACTCGCAAGACCTTGCGAAGAAGGACTATATTGATCAACTTTTTCTTATATATTATATTGCAAAGATTTCGTCCAGTATGACCCTAATGTTCTTTTCCTTCCCATGATTCAATCTTAAATACACACACATAATTTCTAGCTATTATTTTTGAATTAGGAATTCCGAAGTATGAGTTTCAATCTGAGAATGCAGTCACATGCGATCTGAAGACTCCATACCCAAAAAGAAAGTATGTGTTTCGATTCATGTACGCTAAAACACGACATGGTACGATAACACCATACTAAAGAATATTCATCTCAACGAGGACCCTTACAACTGAATAATCATGGCCTAAAAAATTAATTTTTATTACGAATTCTCGTGTTAGTGTCATACGCATCCTAAAGTCAAAGTATTATTAAATTTTAGAGTTATCGTGAGTCCATATTTAGTTCTACCATATGAATAATGTTAATTAGGGATTTGAAATCTTGATAGTTTTCAGATCAAAATTTAGTTCTCCTGAAATTTCTAAAATTTTCAACAACCCTTTTTTTTTTATCCGAAAAGCTGTCAATAATTATAAATTAGACCTAAAGTAATCCTCCGTCGAATTTTCAAGTAAAATCCTTTTCTGTGGACCAGCTCAACACCGAAACATACGCCAAAATTTATACCATAACAACTTACCTTAACAGTACACAATTCCTATTTCCTTCTCTAAAAAAGGCACAATGACTAAGAATGTAAAGATTAGAGCTCTTAGAATTTACAAGAGCAATGCTTGATGTTTAAATTCGTAAGTACTTTCCTCAACCTAGCTTAGGTTGAATTACTAGATGATAATAAACTTTTTATGCTGAATTTTAAGAAAATGGATTAAAATAAGCTGAAAAGGGATTCTTCTTGACTTCGATTATAGTTTGAATCCTAAAGATAGCAAGTATTAGATAGTTGAGTGTAATCATATATTATAAATCTTGAATAGTCTATTTTTTTGTCAGCTGCCAAATTTTAGGCCTCGACCTTACTCTTAAGTTAGTCATAATCCATATCATATATTAGACTCTCCTAAAGTTTTTGGTTGGTCAATAACATCACATTCAAGATAGGCATTCAAGATAGGTCATTGCTGAATTCTAAAAAATATGTTTAAATGAGTTCAAAATAGATTTTGTGGGTTCCAAATACATGCGGGTTACACATGTGATCTTACATGCTTTAAAGTCGTGAAATCGAATTTATTAAGAATTTTTTTGAGTTACCCTCGACTTTATTTACTATATTTTACGGTACATTCCACTATTTTTTTCATAATGTATAAGTTCTTCTACTTTTGACGAAATTCGTCCATGATTGACGGTCAATCCATTTGATCCAAATTTTTGGACGCAAATATCTCTCCTCCCTCATCTACTGTCTCCTCCCTCCCATCGCTGCCCCTTTCTCCGTCGTGTCATGCAGACCCCCTCCCTGCCGCTGTCCCCTTCCTCGCCCCTACCGTTGACCCACTTTCTGCCTTCCCGCGACGCTCGCCCCAGCTTCACCTCTTTCCCTCGCCGTCGTGCTCGCCCCCGCGCCCTATCTATTTTCCGTGTCGCCGCTGTCCCCTCCTTGCCACGCGCGCCCCCGTCCCCGCCTGCCCTAGCCTCCCCTCTTTCTCTCGCAGTCGCGCCCTCTCTATTTCCCTTGCAGTCGCAGCCCCTTCTTTGCCGCGTGCGCCCCCGTCCATGCCGCTGCACTCATCCATGTGCTGCCGCGCTCGCCCCCTGCACGCCGTTGCTGCTACCTGTTGTTGCTGCCGCGTCGCCGCTGCTGTCGAGACGAGCGCCGGAGAACAAAGGGGAGGGGGGGGGGGGGGGGGCGAAGAAAGAAGGGGGGAAGGAGAAAGCACAACGGGGAGACACGTCAGGGAGGCACACGTCGGAGAGGGGGGCAGCATCGGAGAGGTGTGGGGAAGAAGACAATGGAGGGAGGGGTATTTTTGTCAAAATTTTCGGGTCAAAGAAGTTGACTTTTAGTTCTAGATAGTTTTCGTTGAAAGGGAAAGGGGGTCTTACATATTGAAAAAATAGTGAGGTGCACCGTAAAATATGATAAATAAAGTGGGAGATAACTTAAATTTTTTTATTTATTAATTGATGAATATACTAAATTATACTTAAAAGAGAAAAAAAAATGGTCATGTCGCCAAATTTTAGGCTCGACATAACAGTTAAAAGCTTGCCAATACCAAATCTAGTTAATCTAACCTATGTTTGCATTGCCTAACGCCCATTAGGGTCTTGTTCAAGAAGCACTAACTAACTTTAGGATTAAATCGCCTCAAATGGTCAAAATCTACCATTCTTACCCGACATAACCCAATTTCAGTTATGGCATTAGGTTACAATTGCTTAGAATTGTCGAGTTCGATGCTTGGCTCTTATCTTGGTCACCCTACACGATTGTGGGCTTCAAAGTAGTGGAAAACTAAAAATTAGCTCCGACACGACCTACACTCTTTACTAAATGTTACCGACACTTACGGGTCCCTCATTCCGCGGAATTAATTTGAACGTGTATTAGGACACATACATGCTGGTCAGAACTTAAAAGACTTCAGAATTTAGAAGTATGATACAACATTGGACGCCCCAAAAAATTATCTTTGTTATAGGCATTAATTTTTCGTAATACGATATTTTTATACTTCCTACATTATTATTTTAAATAGGAATGATTTATAATAAGCATTCTTATATATTTATTTATTAAGAATAATTTTATAATCAATTTTTATAATTTTTCTTAAAAAATAAATATTAAAGTCCCTAGAAAAAAGTGCAATTACACATTTTAGCATGACATTGCTAGGTGTCATTTGTATGGAAGGGAAGGGTAGGTTAGTCATTTCACATTTTTGGTAATTATGATGTCTCAAGTTTTCTTGTTAGAAATAAAATAAAATAAAATAAAAATATAATATATAGCTCATTAGACGAGAATAAAATAAAAATATATTATATAGCTCATTAGAAGAGAGGTTTCTTCTTCTTCTCTCTTCCTAACATAGCAACATCTCCCTACTCGAGCACCAGAGCCAGCTCCAGCATTTTAGAGGCCCTAGACAAGTTCCAAAAAAAAGAGGAGATAAAAAAGGCGGCTTAGAAATAGGGTTAACGTTTCTTGCAGGTTTTATTTGATTCTTCTTCCCATCGACTTCACCAGGCCTATAGTTTTTTTTTTTTTTGTCTTAGCCAGTCTAAGTTGGTGCTTCAAAAAATAATTGAAAAATCAAAAAAATGGAGGCCGCCTTAGGGAGGAGGCCCTTGGCGGCTACCTAGCCCGCCTCCCCTGGAGCCAGCTTTGCCGAGCACCCTTCCTACTATCACCCACGACAATCTCTCTTCTACCTCCCTGAACCAACACAACAATCACTCCCCCATCACCACCTAAGCAGCCTCCCCCATCACAATATCCCTTTATCTTCCACACAACCACCCATTCCCCGCTCTATCCGACAACAACAACCACCACCACCATAGCCACCGTAACCGCAATCCCATCAGCCTTCCTTACCCACCATCAAAAAATCCCAAGCCTAGACTGAACCCGACCACCGACAACAACTCCGGCCAAGGAGAGCCCTATAAACACCCCATTTGCATCATCATTCATTTTTTTTATTTTGTTTCAAAATCCAAACCCTAAGGCAAGTCTTCATCCTACCTAATTCAATTTCTAATTTTTAATCTTCAATTATTCATCAATTTTGTTGATTTCAATTAAGAGTTGATATAAATGTTTAGTGAATATACACTTGTGAACTTTAGTTAAAATCGATACGAAATAGGAAGTACACTTGTGCCATTCAATAAATTGAGTCCTAAATAGCCTAGAATATATGACTCAACCTATATACCTAGATTTGTATAGTTATAATATCGAACATGTTTAGGTCTTTACTAGCTTAGCCTGGAGTAGTGAAAAATCACTTAAGACCCTAGAAACTTACCTAAATAGATATACATTCACTTTTGTCCCAAAATTAATTTATACCAAAATAGGTATAATTAGTTCAATTTTAGGAACAATAGAAGTATTTTTAACAACCGGATGCTAGACAACCATAGTTTGGATATTTAGATTACGAAATAGTCCTTATCGGACTTCAAAGTTTAGTTTTATGACAATCCAACTTAATAGTTCCTACAATATATCCTACCACCTAGTACGAGCCAAGGAATGAATCTTAGGACATTCATCACATCATATATATATATATATATATATATAAATATATATATATATATTTATATATATATATACACAAAAAGTAGTAGAGGCCCTATACTTTAGGAGTTATTGAAGAACCAATTTTATTATCTTAGCAAGTATTGTTTTCCACATAAGAATTAAATACTTAGTTAATTTAATGATCAATATCTTACTAATGTTTTCATTTATAATATTTCGTTATATGTATGGAATTATTATTCTATGTCATAATTCTTCGAACTTGGATTTTGTTATAATATCTATATGTTCTAACAATCGTATTGTCTATTGTAGATAAAATTAGTATAGTTAGCAAATTGCAATAGCTAAGGTAAAATATCTCGCTTGCCAAGGTAAGAAGATAATTTCTATTTAAGCTTTCAATATATATATATATATATATATGTACTGCGTGTGTTCCGGTGTTGAGTTTTTCCACCGAAGGGGTTGGGTACCCAGAGAACGCTACAGAGGGTTGCTCTGGGTCTAAATATTTGAATTGTAAAAATTATGGAGCTTGAAATACAAAGGATACCTTGCCGAAATTTTAAGAATTTCGGGAGAACCAAAATCTCGAAATCCGATATTTATCGATAATACTAAACTAATCTTAGGAAAGTAAGTATTAATTAGAGACGAACTGTCAACAATTATTAATAAATATTTAGGCGTCAATTAGTAAAGTCTTGGACGTGTAGGACACAGACACATAAACACGCAAAGCAAAACCTAATTGCACTTCAATGTTTCTGTTATGTTCCATCTGATGAAAACAATGTATAAATTGTATCTCTCATATTTCGTAATACTTAGATATACTAATCAAGATATATATATTTGAATCAAACAAAAACTTATACAAGATAATAGAATATGAATATTTGTAAAATTAGATTAGTGCATTGGGCAGGGAAGAACAACTTGAATTCTACTGTACGAAATCTCAACAATATAATAACAAAAAAATCTGATCAGTATTTGTTACATTCTTCTGCAAGGCCATGCGAAGAGAGTGTCTTAGCTCAGTTGTACTTGAATTTGGATGTACCTATTATGATTAAAAAGTTCGGTTGAGTGAATTAATGATATATCTCAATTTTACTCATAATGTCAAGGGCCGAACACTAAGCACCGTGCCATCTAGAAACAACTTGATTCCCGGTTACAATTGTTGAGAAACTAGTCAAGTGTGGATATTCAAAAAGTTGTTTTCCAAATTGTATTCTCATATAGGAAAATTGTTTGTGACTGAAATTGAATTGTTAGGACTTAGTAGTAGGACAGACACCAGGAAAATTACTAGAATAGAATCTAGTCAGAGCAATATTTCAAATTTACATTATAATATTGCTTTAAGGTTTAATCATACCAATTTCTTAATTGATAATCAAAATTGGCTCTCAACCATCCCAATTCATTTCACATCATACTTAGTTCATTCCTTATCGTTTTTTGGCTCGAGGAATCTTTATGTAAGATTAAGTGTTTTGGAATAATTATGTACATGTATATTATAGGTTGTAAATAGGTTAAACAACTTATTGTAAATATCAGAATTAGAGTTATTTAGCATTACGTATTCTATTCTTACATGCGACAATCACCGATATGGATACTGTTATATATGTGTATGACGCGTAGTCTGGGATGTTGTTACGTACTCGGCTCGACGTATTATGGGGACGGTATGTGACAATCTCGGACCCACGTAGGGTGCTCGTAATCCAAATTATCCTTAAATAACCTTAATTATGTACAATATTACTCGGTTATGTTCAAATCAAAATATGCTCAAATCGGAATATGAACATCAAGTGCACGATTCGAAAAATCGTTGAAAATATTCCCTTCTCTAGGTAGGACGATAACCTATACTAGGTCAGGGTACCCTAGCAAATTGCTTATGAAACTATTTCTGAAGGATAGATAGTATCGGGTGGTACGGAGTGGTATCTTGCGTATATCATGTGTAGGCTTGTTGGATTAAAAAAAAAACTCGTAGCTAATGCGAAACCTAGGATAGTATAGTTTTAACTACAATTAAAATTCATTATCACATCTCGATATCGAAAATAGTACTTAACTGTTGAGGAGTTGTAAACCCTCTATTTAAAAAATGTGTCACGTGTCAGACTCAAAAGGAGTTTCTGATCTTTTTGGAATAATTGATCATAAAGCCTAGTATTTCTACCGTAGGTGAGTCAATTTAGATGATTTGAAACCTTTTACTCAAATCTGCCTACCGAGTCACTCTCGAGCGTCGTGTCAAAACCTAAATTAGACCACTCAGATGAATCGAGCGTATCAAAGCCTAAATTAGGTGACACGGCCTATTTCCATTAATTTTCTATTAATTCAACATATAATTTATTCCAAACGAGTACTATCAATCATTAGAGACCTTTGACTTGAATAAGACCTATATAACGAATTAGCACATGATCTAAAATTTGATGTATCAGTTAAATTAGATATTTTAAATTAAAATTCTGCTTTTAGTTATTTTTTCTTCCTTTCGGTAAATCCAAATAATAATTTGCCCTTGTTTTGTAAGTAGTTAGTACATATTGTGTTCGTAAGTTTGAATTCATTTTTGTCTCGTATTAGGCTTATCTAAATATAAATTTAGCATACCATATCTTAGCAATATAAATGGGATATATTTAGATATAGGAAATATCATATACTAGTTTCATTCTAAGTTGCAAAATACTTGGGTCGTGTCAAAGCCTAAAAGTAGGCAAATGTCAATATCATAATCCTTTGTTTAAATTTCAGCTCACGCCTAATTTATAATTAGCAAATCAAAGATTTAACTCATACAATTACACATAGCTATCTAAGTACTACGACACCTTAGGATCTAGACTACAACTAAAGCCCAGGAGAAAAAAAAAATTCCATTTTGGCTGATTTTGAGTATTTTCTTTAAAGTCTCAGCATTTGTGTTTTGTTTTTCACTCGAAAACCTGAGCTAGGTTGTAAGGACGAATCATAATTTTAAATATTTAACATTGCAATTGTTTAATTTTCAGATTACTTATCCTATGTTATTTAGCCTAGTGTTATATGTAGATATTGCATCAAAAACTTGCTTAAGTCGCTTCAGTAAGAAATCTTGAACTTGCTTGTAAATTCAATTATGAATCCGGAAACTCGATCTTCCTGGTTTCGTCACAATTAAATCAAGAAAGAAAGCGATGTAGAAACAACTTACGAAACAAAGAAGACAAAAAAGAGAAGCCAGTTTACGAAGATTCTTACGTGTGCGTAGTTAAAGAACATGTGCGCATGCATGCACTCGCGCGTTTAAAGAATGCGCAAGCTGGTGTGGACGAAGCAGAAGCGAGAATGCCGGCTTGAGTAACGCAAACATTGGTGAGTGTCCAACTTTGCAATAATTGATTGAACACAATTCTGTATATTCCATTTACTATAGAGGTTCCCAGAGAATTCATTAATATATATCTGCATGAATTTTCGGTGTCGAATTGGTCCACGAACGGGTTTAGTTGTACCACTGAAGGAATTTTTATGCGAAAATTTGACAGATGATTGCTCCAGATCTATTTATAAACTGTTTCCAGCTAAGAAATACAAAAAAAACTTTGTCAATTTTTTTTATAAATCGAGAGCCTGATCTCGATCCGGAAACTGTTGAGCGCTATAATCCTTAATTAGGTTAATCGTGTGATAGAATTGAAAAGAGACACGATAACTCTAAAATTCATTGGGGCGGATACTTGGACTTAGGATGCAGGACAGAGACACGAGAACGCGTTTGACACAGACACATGGACGTGTAATAAAACTAAAATTTTAAGCCTTTATTATCCAGTTGCAAGAATATTCGCCGCGACATATATTCCTTAGTATGGAGTCTTCAGATCATGACGTGAGGGCACACTTAAATTGAAACTCGATACTCCATACTTCTTATTTTAAGATAATAATAGCTAGAAATTGTTTGTGTTTGTTCTAATTGCATCATGTATATGGGGAGAACATTTGTGTCACACTGGATGAAATCTTTACAATGTAATTAACAACAAAGTTGATCAGTAAAGTTACCTTCTACGCAAGGCCTTCCGAAAAGAAGATTTGAGGCTTAGCTCACTGCTTGTGCCAGAACACTTTATACTTAATTCAACCGAGTATCGATCGAGTAAATAAATTATATATTTTACCCACAATCTATGTGGAGGATCGAACCCTAAATATTGTGCCATCCAGAAACAACCCGAGTACGAAAAAATAAGATTATAGCTGAAAAATAGCCAAAAGTGTGATCCATAGTGTTCTCCAACTGCATTTCATTTATAAAAGTCCTTTGATTACAATTTGATTGATCGTGAATTGACTACTGCACT
The DNA here is from genome assembly GCA_036927795.1 of Iris macrosiphon. Classification (NCBI taxonomy): domain Eukaryota; kingdom Viridiplantae; phylum Streptophyta; class Magnoliopsida; order Asparagales; family Iridaceae; genus Iris; species Iris macrosiphon. The sequence goes on from JAYESA010000017.1 coordinate 99,363,947, forward strand.
TCCCCTTATGGAGTGAAGTGGGATGTTAAAGGTACAAAAGAAAAGTGAATCGTTGAATAGATCTGTCATTTCTTGAAATCTCTCTTCTGATTCAAAAGTGTGGTGTAACGTATACCCCCTGTTAAGGATTTCATCTAACCCCTTAACCAGGAACTCAAGCTCAAGCAGTCTGAGACAATCGGAAGCCACTCCTTCTCTGAGATGCCTCTTTCTCTTTTCTGAGAACATAGTTCCTCACCTACCCACTGCTCAACCATCTTAGTTGAGTTCGCTAGTAGCGGAAATGGTTTACCTGGCTAACTTGTATGTGGAAGACTCGCATGATCTTGCATCAACATAATTAAAAATAGCCTGGTTAATTCAAAATAGCTTGGTGTTCGAAAGTGAGATAACAACCTCTATGGCATAATTTACCAAGTCTAATTTAACAAGACCCTACCCTTGGTCCTGAATCAAGGTACCATCTTGAAAAGAGAGCTCAGAGAATAATTCAAATCTAGTTCATGTCCTATTAGAAATATAAGACGCTCTGGTGGGATCCTCATGGACATAAAAAGATTGCAGTCAGTTTAATAATAATCTGATTCCAGCCCTATCATTTATTTAAGACTTAAAGTTTGAATAACTTTTATTTATTCAATCATTGATAAGAACTAATAATTCAAGTTTTCATACAAATTAATTATTTTGGATGACCGTGTTTACGTATATAATAAGTAAAAAACAGGGGATCCGATCAACTTGTTCCGACCTAGGATAATAAGCTCATGGTCTTTACTTCACCGTTGAGAAACAAAAGAAGACTTCTATATCCCAGCTTCGTTCAGACGTAGCTAGCTTCTATTTGGGTGTGACATTAGCACTTTTATTTACGAATTCAAATAAAAATGTACATTATTTTTTTATTAACTTGTTGCCATTGACTTCTACGAATTATATCAATTCCTGAAGAATTAGCTTTTCATGATTACATTGGTAATAATCTGACAAAAGAAAGATTATTCAAATCGGGATCAATGGACAACGAAGATGGAATAACTATTGGGTGGTTAGTACTCCCCGTCTTTAGAGATGTAAACTATCTACCTAGTGCCGTTACCCACTTCTACTAAGGCTGAGCTTAATAGGAACAAAAGACTTGGTGGCAACAACCATAATGATATATTATTTAATTGTGTAAATGCTATGTTAAATTCTTAGCTAGCCATTGCATATCATTCGACTCACCAACATCACTTTTGTGAATATGGTATAAAAAAAGGTATCCTTGTTATTGGCGTATAGGAGAAAAAGTGACACAGGACGCGTACTGTTGAGCATCTTCATATTCTATCTAGAGAAACTCCCTTGGGAGAACATAGGCTCGGAAAAGTGACCATGCCCACAACTTTGTCGAGTAGAACGTTCAACACCTGCAATTTATATATGGACTTTTAAACCTTTACAATTTATATGGACTTTTAATCTTTATAATTTATATGGAATTATATATGGACTTTTAAACCTTTACAACTTATTATGTTCGCATGGTCTCAAGGATTCTTGGTGAATAAGTAACAACATCGCTTATCTAGCAAGATTTTTAAGATAAATTGAATGAACCTTGCTTAGTTATATGAAAAACTATCTATAATACCCTCGTCCAACAGAAACCACTTTTGATTATAAAGTAATGATTTTTGTTCCATTTAAGCCTCCAAAGAACTCTGTTCCATCGTTTTATCCGTTTCATAACAAATGTCATTAGTTCATGTTCCCATTTCTCGTTTCATAACGTCCTGTGTTATAGGTGATCTTCGACTAGGCTAGGCCTTTCAGTAAAATGGCAGCAAACTGCAAAAGAATACAGAGAGAACAATATGATGCTCTATTGAGGAGGGTATAAATCCCAGAATATATGATGGATTGAGACCTCCATATTATACTAACCCATGTAGGACTGAACGATGGTACCTAATAAAGAAATAGACATATAATATCAAACAGTTTCCCCCACAAGTTGGAGCATTGATGTCAAGCAAAACGATATAGGAACAAAGGTTGAGGAAGAATCTGGCTGTGCAATGAAAACATGATCAAAACTAACTTCTTGAAACTATGAAATGATAATCATGTTCGGTACAGTTATGAAAACTAGATTCTTAATGATGTAAATGACAACTTTGTTGCCGTCATTTGAAAAAACACTAGTATCAACAGAATAATTTGAGCCAAATTAGCATAGAGACGACATAAACCATGAAACAACACTAATACCAACAGAATAACTTGCACCAAGTTAGCAGAGAGACGACATAAGCCATAAAAACTATCCACTTCAAGAGAAGGATGTGTGACAATAACTAAGTTCTTAGTCGTCCGATTTGCTACCAGAAACGTACAGTAGCAACTACGATGATCATCAAAAGAACCAGTATAATCAACATTTGCACAGGATTTGACAAATAAAGATAAGATGTTCTGTAGGGAAGACCAATAGACTTCTTCAAATAGTACAAAATAAGTTTAATATAAAAAAAATGTAGGAGACTTACTGGAAACTGACTGAAGATCCCAATGTTCATCCCTGGTAAGGATAATGTCATCCACATAAACTAGTTAACTGCATTTCGAAAGAAACCAATTTGATACACCCGACTTGTCTGAGCTTATTGACCGGGTCCAAGGGATTGCTTGAGGTCATAGCCAAACTTGCGAAAATGACATCAGGTTCTTCTCATACACTCATAATCAGAAAGCTATTGCATATCTCAGAAAAATCTCTATTCACAATCGGGAGGCTGCTGCATGTCTCAGAAAGATATATATTGAGAACTACATTCTTAATGACAACTTGACCTAATTTCCACCTGTGGTTGACAACCAACAAAATCAAACCCAAACAGTCTCCATTCTGGCAATCGGTGAAAATGTTTCTCCATTACCATCAATAGTGCTGGGTGAAGCCCCTTGGCAACGGGAGAATTTTGAGATGTTCGACAAAATCATTTGGATTATGCTTGAAGGGGTAACATATATGCGCCTTGAGGTAGAATAACAATGGTCAATATGCCATTGTAGCGAAGGACCTGTATTTTCTCACACAACAACAATACCAATCAAGATATCCAAGGGCTTCTTGAAAAAATATCAAGAGAAACAAGAAAAAAAGAAGGGAGAGAAACAACAGTAAGCTCCAAAATTAGCAATTTGATTCATAGTTCATGCGTTTTCTTACCCAGTACAATGGGACAATCATTAGGATCATTAAGCAGACAGCCGGAGCAAGCTGCTGCACACGGAGATAACACAAGGTCATCCTAGCATGGTGTCTTGTTCATACATATGAGTGTAAACCTGAAGTTATGTAGGTACTGTCATTACATACAAGGATTAGTTCTTCATCATTGATGGTACATGGTTGTTCAATTGTAACTGACATAACAAGGATTAGTGCTTCATCAAAGATGGTATGCGGTTGTTCAAGTTGAGCTGGACATAGTGAAGAAATATGATTGTTTGAAAAGAGTAACACCAACGTACGAGAGAACCTTCTCCTTCAGAGAGAACAGTCTTCTCGGGTATGACAATTATGAACAAATGACATGTTTGATAACCTTCTCCTTCGGTAAAAGCAGTCCTCTCGGATATGAGAGTTATCAACAAATGACATGTTTGGTAGCATGAAGAGCATGCTTGTCACTTTTGGGTCCATAAGAGGGAACATAGCAAGTAGAAGAAAACACTAGGGGATTAAAAATGATAAGAGAGTGCAGATTGGTTATTTCAGACAAAAAGGCCATGCCCTCGATGGAATGACAAGCAGTAAGCATTCCAATAGATCTCAGGGACATTCTTTTGTATAAGAAGAGAGTGACTTGTTTTGAGTAAGTGTTGGTTTTTACATTTGCCAAGAAAAAATTGTTACGATATATGAGCAACAACTTTGGTAAAAGATACCTTGTCCTTCACGTAGATTTGGAAGGCCTGGTTAAGATACCCTTTAGCATTTTCGAAACTAAAAATTCTGATTTTGTTGGACTGATTTTAGTTTCTTAATTGAAGAGTTCAGAAGTCAAGAGAAATCTCAAACCTATTACATATAAGAAAGGTAAGTCATGCTAGAGTGATTATATAGATCAAAATCGCAACACAACAAAAAAATTAAATAATGTTATACCTATAAAGACCTCAAATACAAGAAATAGACCAATGAAAACATATTTTATGATACGAGAGAATAACAACAAGTATATATCAAGGTTCAAAGTATCGGTATCGGATCGTTCCTATGAGTATCGGGGGGATTGACGGTATCGGTAGTATCAGCGGTTTCGGATCGGAGTATCAAATTTTTTGGTATCGAAAAGCAAATAACTATTAGTAAATTATTAACATTTTAGAAAATATATTTTATACATTTATGCATAATTTTAAGTATATCCAGTGTTGTTTCTTAGTATTTTTGAAATTGAATGAAATAGTAGTCACCCTTGTCGATTGATTTACATGCGATAGATAAGTTTCCTCTTTTATATGCTTTTACAACCTTACTATGCTTTTACACCCTTACTAATTGATCTTTTTCATTTAATTTTTTTTGACGAATTGACCGAAAAAGAGACCTCTAATGTTGGTATCGGTCAGTATCGGGTGTCGATCGGTACATGCCAAACCGTATCGGTATCGGCTGTATCGGATTGGTATCGGCCAATACTGCAAACTATGGGACATATATGCAAATTAATAGTATCTCCATCGGCTACAAACATAAATTTGTGGCAACTAGATTCCACAGTTTCAGTAGTATCAAGAGACGTGGTTAGAGCCCCAGAGTTGAGGACCTGAGGATGGATTGAGAGAGATGATAGATAAGGTAACAAAAAGATTAGTAAAGGAATAAGTGGAGAAAATACATTAGAAGATTTTAAGGATTTTGGAGAGTGGTTGAGGTCTGAAGAAAGCGATATGGAAACATATGGAAAAAACGAAATGGCATTGGAAGCACATACAACAAGTTGTCAAGATGTCTGCATGATCTCTGGATATCCATGATCCTGTCAGCAAGTAGCCCCATATGATTAGACCGACCATAATACTTGCAGTAGAGAGAAGTAGCACCACAATAACTGACTGTTGCCATGAGAACTTTTCTAGACAAGGAGACTGCCATATCAATTGTCTCGTCCTATAGATGGTGGCCAACAACCACATGCCCTTGAGATCCAAGTGCAGAACATGTAGTGTGTTCGCAGACAGAGCAACCTGGAAGGTAGCAACGAAATTTGTGTGATGGTGCTAGAAACAAGAGACGAGAAACAAGAGAGGCTCATGCTAAAGAAGAGCTCATCAGAAAGGGTCAAAACTTTGCCGCACAACAATCTAAAGAGGACCAAGAAAGAAGATTAGAGGAAATATAACAAAAAACATGGCCCATCTTCTAGTAAGGCTAATAAAACCTAGATAGGAATTTAAGTGGGAACTTTCTAGGTACAAAGAGCCCCCCATTTTCAAAACTGATCTCGAACAAGATAGAAGCATATCAAAACCAACGAGCATGAAAGTTGATCTCACATTGGCATATCAAAACAAACGAGCCCTATTTTAATTTTTTTTTCATCCACTCGGCTTTTATCATGTTCTTTCTAGCATTAATGATGACTATATCCTATTTTATGCCCTCAATCGAAGTTCTACCCCTAGTTCTAACCATGGTTTTGCAATATCAGCTGATACCTATGTGTATCACACATTTCAGTTTTGGCTTTTCTGATTCAATGTCCAAACCGACCGATACTGAAATCGTTACTCTTTTACTGTCAATCTAACAAAGAAAAACTGAAAGAAAAATACAATCATGATTAAAAGTAGTAGTCAGTGTTCTAGATCAATGTGCTAGAATGTGCCGTTAAAATTTAATATCGATACAATGTGATCTTTACCATTTATAGGTATTGTGTACTTTCATTTACAAAGTTCATAAATCTTAATATTTTCACATTCAAAATTGGTCCATAAAGTGCGGCGGATTTTTTAACGTGTCATTTTTGAACAATTTTCTTACAAATTCATCTAAGCGTTCGTTAACTGAGCAATACATGTTCTAAACTTATTTTTGGTTGTCCAATCCTCTAGTCCGTAAAGCATGTCAGATTTATATACGCTTTATTTTTGTTTGAACTTCAAAAATTTCACAAAAATATGCCATCTAATTAACCTTCCAATTTGGTTCTAATGAATAATAATATTCTCAATCTTTTTGTTCTATAAAGACATCCAAAATTATACTCTTGAAACCCCTGCCTTGCTGTCTCGAGCTCTCGCCCACCTTGGGCTTTCATGGACCTTAGGGAAGAATGTCAGACTTGTCCTTTCATTTGATTTTAAAATTTTTTTTTCTCTTTAAATTTTCTTTCAAATGATGATACTACATCCCCAAATGACAAAATCAATACTTAGTAGGAAGAGACCAGAACAAATACTCTGGTAACTTGGTTCATAAAACACCATAAAGCCTGTATATATCAAAAGCTGCAACTGTCTTGATCCTCTACTTTTATCTTCTCTGTGCTAGCAACCATATTGCATGGAAACATACAGCAAGTCACAAGGTGGACACGACATTAAATCTGGTGTATTTACACATATTTAGCATGTTTCTGTTACACGTCCATTACTGCATGAACAAACACAGTAAGTTGCAATGACACCACATCAAATCTGGTGTCTTCCACATAAATTTATCAAGTTTTTTGTCAAATGTACTAGTCCAACACACTGATCAGATCAATTTCAGAATGTATGTGCTTCCTAGGATAACAAGTTTGGTCCAGATGGCATCCAGTCTCAAAATGATGGGGAAACCGATTACCCATAAACGGATAGGGAGGGAGACTAGAATCGTTATGCCTATCCCCCCCATAACGCTACTCTATCCCTACAATAACGCTATTTTTGTTCTTTTAGGCTAATGTTGGAGTCCACAAGTCTCCACATATCCTGGAACACCATAAAACCTTGTAACATACAAAATTAGCAGAGATTTCATCGCATGTTTCATTTTCCTCGGAAGTCGAGTCGTTCAGTACTCGACTTCTTCAAGTAGTTGAGATAAGTTTGTCTACTTCCTCATCATTAGTATGAGAAGGTCTCGCTTGTCTACTTTTCCAGTGAATGAGCCAGCGGAGCTACAGCTACTCTGATATCTCTTGAAGAAAAGCATCTTCATGTATTCACTATTCAGCAGCAAAAAGAACCACCTGAAATCAATAGCAGCCACAAAGTTCTTCAATTATACAGTTGGAACATATGAAAGACCACTAATCCCACCTGATTTTCCTCTGCACAACCATATTCAGAATATGAAACAAAACTTTCCTTCTCTTCCCCAACATAAGGAATCTCTCCAAAGATGGAAGAAAATAACAGTCAGCAATACAACAACTGCTACCAATAATCCAAGCCATTCCCATATTGATATCCCATCCTAAAGAACCTGCTTTCAAATTCTTGCTTGCCTCCAACTAAAATAAACTGTGAGTCAATATTCTTTCAAGGCATCCCCTGAGCTAACCACCTTGTCCACTTCCCTATAAATGCTCCTATGACCTATTTTACAATCTAATGTAGCAACCTCTCTGGAAGTCTAATGGATCAGAAGTTAGATTGCATAAACACGGATTCTGATAAACATACTATACGGATTAGGGATACAACATTTTACAAAATTTTAGGATATTGGTACGGCGTGAATGCTATATGTACACAAAAAAACATATTTCTTTGCATGTTCTTTGCATAATTCTTTATATAAGAATGTTTCAAACAGTAACTAGGTTCCAAAAAGTTGTATAAAAAATTCACTACAAAGAAATGTTACTCTCATATCTCAATTATGTTTGACCCGATCACACACATAGCAGAATTATTTCAACTATGCCGTAGGTTTTTTTTTGGAACCTAAACATGGACAAGCCATATCTTTCAGGAAACCTAAACATGGACAAGCCATATCTTACAGGAGGGTCAAGAAAATTCGGAGTCTCAAAGAAAGTATTTTGTTAAATACGTATCGGATACAGGTACAAGCACAAATAGACTACTCCTAGGAGTATCCGTGCAACAAACATTAGAAATTAGCAGTTCCCAAGCATGTCCAATAACTCCTCGTTTTTACTCAACTAGCTCTTTAAGCTCCACGGTCTACAAGAGAATTTAATTCCATTCAAAGTTCCTTTTGATGGTGAATGAACAACACAAGTCTAATAAACCTTTCACCTTATGTGAAACAACCGACTTGTAGTAAACCTCAATATATTCGAGTTAACACGCCTCCTAGAACCTGAGATATTTAATGAATCCACGTAGGAACTGACGAGAAAAGGGAGGTCTTCCCCTAGACCCAATATTTCACAAGTAATCCACTATACTGAGGATCAACATGCTAAAGTTGAAAGCTCTTTGGTTGTTCTCCTTGTTGGGGTCCAACCTCGATTCGAGATGTGTAGAAGGACAGTTTGGGCGTAGTGAAGCGTCGACGGTAGTTGCGGTGAAGACCACGGAGGACTGGTGGCTGAATCGAGAGCCAAAACAGCAACAGTGGCAATAAGGTTCAAAGTATCGGTATCGCATCATTCCTATGAGCGGTATCGGTAGTAACGGCGGTTTCAGATTGGAGTATCAGATTTTTTGGTATCGGAAAGCAAATAACTATTAGTAAATTATTAACATTTTAAAAAATATATTTTATACATTTATGCATAATTTAAGTATTTTCAGTGTTGTTTCTTAGTATTTTTGAAATTGAATGAAATAGTAGTCATCCTTGTCGATTGATTTACATGCGATAGATAAAATTTTCTCTTTTATATGCTTTTACAACCTTACTAATTGGTCTTTTTCATTTATTTTCTTTGTCAAATTGATCGAAAAAGAGACCTCTAATATCGGGATCGGTCAGTATAGGGTATCGGTCGGTATCGGATCGGTATCGGCTGTATTGGATCGGTATCGGCCGATACTGCAAACTATGAGTGGCACACCAACGGTATACCGGTTGTTACGCTCCAATTTGGAAGAATCAAGAAGGAAGTAACTACTGTGTATGATATCGTACAAGTCTAGATTACACTTGTACAAGGCAAAACGAACACAATAAATAATATTTCTGAACAATGACATTGAAGCGAAAATAAGACATTGAAATCACACCAATGATATAAATAACTCTATTTTATTGATATTTACAATGGAATACAAGACTTGCAGTAGAATACAAAGGCTCTTAATAGCCAACTGAAAGCTTGCCAAAGTAGGCTTACATTGTACTTGCCGACTCGACTTACAACTCATCGATACAATAGATTATATGTTTCATACATTGAACTTGCCGACTCGGCTTACAACTCATTGGTATATTAGACTACTATGTTTTATACATAATGGCCTTTATAACAGAAGTCCTTATGCTTGTCCAACCAATTGTCTGATGTCTCAGAACTGTTCAAGCTACTTACTGCACCTGTAAATCCCTAACAACAGTGGATGTCCACAAATGCGAATCAGTACATTGTTGTGTACTGGTGAGAGGGTTGACCAAACTAACCTAAAATCAACATTACGTAATCATGTGAAAGGAACATTATTAAATGTGATATTGTTCTGTTGCCTTAGGGTTAATTTACAAATTATGTTCGACAAGAAAGTAAAACATGTATGTTACTCATATCTGACAGGAATATAAAGCATATATGTTATCGCCATTTGGAAATTCTTACCCACTGTCGTTCAACCGTCCCTGTAAATGAGTAATAACTTACTCTGTCTGCATAAAATATCGTTAGTATGCATCATGTCTATATGAAGGTCTATGGCCACGAACCAACTTGACTTGTCCTTTACAGCACAGGTAGCGAGTCTCACTGAAAGTCTCGTCTATTCAGATGCTAGTCAGCACCATCTTGTTCCCCTTAGGTCGAAAATGTTCAGTGGCCCCGAAGTATTGTTTTAAAGATCCTAACATTGTGTACAAGTTGTCGGTAACCATGCATGCATACAAAACTTTAACTATGAAAGAGCATATTATGCATGTACAGAAAATTTGATAAAGTATGCCACAACTCTCATCGATTGCCTTGAGCCGTAGCTCGCAATACTTACTATCGAGTACAGGAAAGTACCATAAATGGCGACTCAACGGTCCCCTATATTTGTTACAACAATTTTACAAACCACCATTCTACAACAGCACACGTAGATGGATTGTGATTACTTAGTTTCCATTACCCAATCCATCATTCTACAACAGTACACATTAATAGAATGAGATAGCTTATCTTTCATTATCTTTTGTGAATTTTTGCTAGGTCACTTTAAGCAATAACATACACGAATATGAATACAATCCTTTTTGTTAAGCATGAAGATGAATACATGAATATGAATACAATCCTTTTTGTTAAGCATGAAGATGAATACATGAATATTAATACAATCCTTTTTATTAAGCATGGAGATAAATGAGCGAAGAACCAACGCCACTCATCTTCATCTAAATTGACTTCCCGTTAGGATCACAAGCCTCTTGAGTAATCTCTCCGCATAAATTCAAGTTCGACAAGACTTCTTCAAGCCAACTAGCAATCAAACTGCACCGTGTGGAGCGGGACGTTACACCGGTTGTGGTATACCGGTGGCGGTATATCGATGGTATACTGAATGTTGGACGCTTCATTCTACAACCCAATTTCGAGTGTCTGGTGGTATACCACATATCGAAAATTAGTCCAGATATGGGCCCAAAGTCGACATAGTTGTGACCGTGTGATCTAATCTGGACGACTAAGATTATTGTTAGGCTATTTTAGGGTTTTTCTAAACCTTAAATTATGTTTCTTAACCTATATAAAGAAGGTTAAGGGAGGTTGCCAATGAGAAGCTCATATGGGAGATTCAAGGGAGCAAGTCCATAAGAATCTAAGAAAAAATACGTGTTTTGCTCTTGGGGCTCGTCATTTAAGACAGTTGGAAGAGAAGATCTATTCGGAGAGTCTTCTTCGTTCATGAAGATCGTCACATGGTTGGGTGAGTGATTTCATCGTGTGTAGCTTCTTCTTTCTTCTTGAAATTGACGAGTTGAACTTGGGAGCAAAGAGTTCAACATATTGTAATCAATCTTGTATCTTTTTGAGTAATATAAATTGAGATTTGTCTAGGTGACATAGTTATCGAATCCATAATATATTTGATCAGTCTTAATACTCGCATAAGACGAAGAATTATTATCTTCAAGTAAGTTGGTGTCGTTTCTGCAGCATTCTCGGGCCAACAATTGATATCATAGATCTTAGGTTTTTGAAAGAAAAGATGCAGCCATATCTACAGAGCAGATAAACAAACCTATGGTTACCCTCATATGGAGGAACTAGGCGTTCTGAAATGAAGGGTGAATGATCTAATATGGTGCAAAGATTTGCATGATCTGTTAGATGCGACATCGTCAAGCCATCGGACAAATCTGCTGATGACTGAAAAGTATTGGATTGGGCGACTGTATTCATTCGCCAATAGCTGGACGATTCAGTTTTTCATTACGTGTCTATAGAGAGTTCAACAAAAGCACTATGAGAGAAGATGTATAAGTTATACGAATAGAAGATGGTTGACAACAAGGCATTTCTTATTCAACTCGTTAAATCGAAGTACACGAAGGGTGCCTCGGTAGCACATCTGAACGAGGTTGATGGTATCATCAATCAGATGTTGACAATGAAGATGGTGATTGACGACGAGCTTCAGGCACTACTGCTTTTGAGTTCTATGCAGGAAACTTAGGAGACGTCGATGTTGTCTGTAACTACGCGCTTGATGGAGTTGCCAAGATGGAGGTAGTTAGAAGTAGTTTGTTGAACGAGGTGATTCGGTGTAAGGTAGAGTACATTCTGGTTTCTTCTTACGGGAAGGGAAGACTTAGGTCATAGTCGAGAACATGTAGTTCTCGGGATCTTGCGAGGGTGGACAACAAGTATGGCTACTATTACTATCGCGAAATAAGTCATTTTAAACGTGACTCCATGAAGCTCAAAGATGAGAAAGCTAAAGGCATTGACGATCGGGTGGATTTTACGGCTATAGAGATCCCATCGCAACAACCGACGTAGAGGAACCTTGTAGTACATGTCATGACGACAATTGGGTCTTAGACATCGAAACACCATATTACGCCACTCTACTGAGGAGGATCTTTACATTATATCGAAGAGGTAGGTTTGGACATGTGAATATGAGCGACAAAGGGATTGTAGTTGTGGACGTTGTTGACATGCACTTGACAACGAAACTTGGCGATAAGCTCATTCTCAAAGGGATTCGTCATGTACTCTCATTCTCAAGGGGGTTCGACATGTATCGAATTTGTGCCACAACTTAGTATCGATTGGAAAGCTGGGAGATGACGGCTATCACAATATGTTTGGGGACAAAGATGGAAGCTTATGAAGGGGGTTCTCAACTGCTGACCCGAGGAGACAAGTTGTGGTATGCACATAATCAAGCGTCTGAGGTATACATGTAGACCACATACATCAGATGGAGGCTCGAGAGATTCGATAGGAGCTTGTGGATCGTCGAAAACTTGCGAAGGGGAGTCTTCAAGCTGAGCTTTAGTGTCGGAAACGAAGGTAGGCGGGTTCTGGAGCTTGAATCTCGAGAAAACTATATTGTCAGCTTGGTTGGGCCAGCCAAGGGTGAAGAAGATCGACGGAACAGGAGCACATTCCGGTGGAAGATGAAAGTCGGGGACATGCAACCAAGACTTACAATGAGGCTGATCGTTAGAGACTTCGATCTTGCCGAGTTATTAAGGTTCGAGGAGATCCGAGTCATTAAGAAAATGCAACACATGGCAGCTAGTATATACGTGATGGTCGAGGAGCTGGAGACAAAGGAAGATGCAAAGTAGTTTTGGAGATTCGAGATCTATGACGAGGGGAAGCAAGAACTCTATCGCGAGACTATAACATGGAGTTCAATTGAGGAACCATAATGTCAACACCTCTCATCAAACTAGAGGGGAAGTATGTTGGGGTCCAGTATCGATTCGAGGTGTGTAGAAGTACAGTTTTGACGTTGTGAAACGTCGACGGGAGTTGCAACGAAGAAGACGAAAGATCAGCGGCTGAACCGAGGCCCAAACTGAGCTAAAACAACGACATACCGACATTATACTGATGGCGAACCAATATCGATATACCGACGATATACTGTTACGTCCCGGTTCTACATAACCGAACGTCCTCGCTGAGCGTGATGTCGTGCGAGCCTAAGTTGCGCTCGCACAAGACAAGTACCAAAATGGCCGACAAAGCAACTAAGTGACAATGTCGTCGCACAGAAGTCCCCAAGCAATAGAGGTTATAATGACACGAAGCCAAGATTACAATCACTCAAGCTCTCTTTCTCTCTCCCATTACAATAAATCTTGCCATGAGGCTTACAACTTTGAGAATGATATACTAGATGATGTTCCATACATTATGTCTCGTATACAAGAAATTTTAGCTCCGGCCGTAACATTCCAAGATGCCATAAAGAGCTCTAACGCCTTAGCGCGCTCAAGGGGAACTACCGCACCTGCAGAGGTCTGGTGGAGTATCAGTACATAGAAATACACTGGTGAGAGGCCTCTCGTCCACTCAACAAAAACCAATACGTCCATCATGTGAGTGCACACAATTATTATGTTAGTCTTTCTAATCTTGCCTTAGGATCAGTTACATGACATATGAATATAAATTATACTCATGTCGCAGACATGAAAGTGTCACACAATATACAAGTAACATGGGCTCAACTTACCAACACATGTCATCTGTCCTTCCCTGCCAAAAGATATATCAACGATATCGGGGTATATATAATGAAATATGGAAACATATGTAAATTCTTAGTGTCTCGAACGTGTCTTTACAGAAAAGTGTTAGCCTTAAAACTATAGTGTCGTGCACCATTACTTTGTGCAACTAGATAACCTGCGTGCAGATTGCCGCGAGCAAGCTGACTAAATCTATATGAAGGGTCACTGGCACAAGAAACCATCTTGGACTGTAGCCTGGTTTAGACGACAATCCTTACAGTCACGAGTGGTGAACTCCGCTGCAATTATCCCGAATTTCTTAGTACTAGAACTTCAGCTAGTACGGCTATGCTAGCTAGGTTAGACGGCGATCTCTGCTGCGTGGGTAGCGAGTCCCGCTACAAGTTTCCGAATCACCTATGCAAGATATACTTTTCCCGGGCTGATACGATCTTGGTGCCTCGATGATCGTTCGAGAACCAAATCTTACCTTGTGTACAAGTTGTCCGTGACCATGCAGGTATAATTCCTTACTCCATCTTTACCATATAACTCAAGCCATTTCACTTATCTCAAATTCATCCATCTCTATATAGTTCCCAGTCCAGGGACTGCCTTGTCAACCCAACAGTCCCGAAGTCTTTCCATGTTTCTATCTCAAATCTCAGAAGCGACTATTTGATAGCTCTTCTGCAGAAGTAGTACTGTGCTCCATATGATACTTTTAACAACATTGACGAACTCTAAGTGATACGATGTGGCAACATTATAAGAATCTACTTTAGTGGCAACAAGTTAGATAAACTGAGTGGCAGTATCAAGTGATAATATATGTAACAAGTTCATACTTTAAAGCAACAGTGTGAAATACTACCTCCAGCAACAAGTTTATATTTCCATGTTTTATACAATGTAATATAAGATAGGATTATTACCTTAACTATGTTGATTCATCTCTTTTATTAGCATGCATCAATTTTTTTTTCTAGCGACTAGCATGTAGCGTCCATTTTATTAAGTGTAGACGCCAAGCAGAGATGAGTTCACCAAAGCCACCCACCTGAACAAGGGCTTGCCTCGGCCGAGCGGGACTCCAAGCATGCCACAGAAAACGCCAAGTCTGAACATCATTGTAGCAACAATTCATTTTGCTGAACTTAATGGAGCGGGACGTTACATAATACACCACTCAGAAAAAGTTTCGTCCTCGAAACTTTCTAAGAACTAATTCATCCAACTACATACCAATATCACTCAAATAGCCGAAGATCTCGCTCCATGATACATCTCCTCAATATCCAACTGAACATGTTTTGCCTAACTTCAATGATCGCTTAAGCACCACTTCGCATTCAATCCTCAATCGATGCAAGGTCCTCCTACCTTAGCCAATTCTACCGAACAACTATATCATCGAGAACAATCCAAATACATCCAAGACTTCATCAACAAATTCTCTTCCTTAATCTATATTGCACCTTGTGCATAACCATACTTCTTAAAACACTAATATGCTATAACTCGTCGCACAAGCGATAACTTAGAACTAGGATAAACTCACCCAAGCGTTGTACTTCAACTATTCCGAATCCAAGGAATTCACCTCCAACCAAACACTCTATCTTCCAAATTAAAACCAAGCGTTGCATCTCAAAAATCCAAACGATTATCAAAATATCAAGTTCAATCCCAGCCGATCTTCTATACTCGACTGGATCAAGGTCTAAGTCCAATCGTATACCGATACACAAATTGCTATCTCGAGCTTTCGTTTATTCTCGTCAAGGAACTTCACTATCTTTCAAAGTCATTGTTTGAATCGCATATGCTCTATCTTCCAAAAAAATTTCAACTCTATGAAACAACTAACCAAAATCTGAATCTCTTACTATGCATAAATAGATTACACTCTTCCAAACAAGAAATCAATTTCGATAACATCGTCTGAATCCGACCAAGCATAAATTTATTTTTCATTCAATCTTCCAGGCATAATGCATCTATATTGTACCTTAATATTTCTTCCAACGACACAATTCGAACCATCAAAATCCAATTCGTTCCGTCAACTAACTGACTATCTATCATTCCGATCAATCCTCAAGATGACACAATCCGTTTCCCAAGTATCCATCATATGCAATAATAATGTTACCTCGAGCAGGGTCGATCAAATTCCAATCCAATTCGATCCCAAGTATTGCACTACTATCAATTACGTCTTCCAAGCACACGATTTCAATTTATGATCCAATTCGTCAATTAGTCCTCGCTACCATCTCGTTCTTTCAATCGTACGATCTATTCAACTTCAAGCAATCAAACAACCAATATCCGAGTACCATAGTCCATTCCAATCGCCTCAAACATACCCTAACTCTATAATCTACCCATGTAATTCTCTTTAGGGTTGATCGAACTAGTTCTGTCTCTCGGCATAGGGACGTCTAACCGCTAGGTCAGCTCACCAGGTCAAAGTCACGTATCGCGATCACCATCCTCAATATGCAATCGAAATTCACTGCACTCACCCCAATCCTAGGGCCAAACCATCGTCCTATAGTACGGGATATTCTACCAAAGCTTGTCTCACTTAGATTTCTAAACATCGAGCATAGATTATCCAATCCGCATTAGTAATATCCGGTTCAAGGGGCCCGAGTCTGTTCAGCAAAGCCATTCCTAAGGTTAATTCACCCAAACATCATCATCGATATGTTATGATCTACGTACATCAATCCTAGCAATTTACATAGTCCGTATCCTCAAATATGCGATAGAATTCGTCTATTCAGTTTTCCTCAAGTCCTGATCACCAAATTGTAAGTTAAATTTCTAAACCACCAATCTCAAATCGGAAACTCTTAAGTTGTCCATCATCGCTATATATTCAATCACCAATCCATCGAGCATGCCTTGCATCAATTTTTTTGACTACTCATCCTCGATACACTCATCCGATTCGCTCGTATCATCAAGCCTACTTGAACATCGAACCATAAATCTGTGCAATCTCAAACTCACCAATTACTTCACCATTACAGATTTGTTTCATCCAAGTTATAGATCGATCTGAGTTTTTTCTCTTAAACTACCAGTCTTGTTACATCGAATCCAAAATCAATCATCAAGAATTTCTTCGTAATACTAATATCTGTTCATGCCACAATCAAAATTTACCTAGCCAAGTTATCTGAAACATCGACGTTATTGTTCGATAACCAACCGAGTCCAAAATCTAACATCCATCAAGATAACGAACTTCGATAATTCGATTTGCAATTGATCATCATCCAGTCCCGTTAGACTATCCTCGAGCCACAGTCCGTTGATCCTCGATACGCTTCGACGTCCTCAAGTATATTTGCATAACCATGAAATCATTCCTTAATAAAACACGTCTCGGCCAAATTCTATCTCCCGAACTAGATTCAAGATTATATCGTACAAACTCAAGATCAAATCCGATATCGTCCATATCTGTTTCGCGAGCAACATGGTTCTTTTCATGTAAATATCAATCATTACTATCTGCCTAGCATTGGTACCATATCGTACTCGATTCGATTCTATCCATTAATATCTTTCTTAATCCTCGAGGTTGTTCTTATGTCTTCCAATCATACTCCCATCACGTTTTCTTCTAATCGCGTTATCGTCCAAAACACTCTATCAATTCGTCTTATTCAGTTTGTCACTCGATCACATCTGATCCCAAGCTATAATCTCTTATATAATTCAATTTTTTTCTCGACCAACTCATTCCATTTTGAATCCCTATCCGATTCCATCTCAGTTTTGCATAACTCATCCTCAATCATGTAAGCCCATCTCGCACGAGACAGTTCGAATTCAAGACTAACTAAGCAATACTCATTCAAAGGCTTTGCACTATCTCGCTCGTTGCTGATAGACTCGTTGCTATTCTGAAATCCTTAATCAGGTGAATGTCCCCACGGTTACCCATACACCACTCAGGGGTCAAGCTATTCGACAAATCCTTAAAATCAAATTCACATCGTCCACTCGAACATCCCACCGATTCGTTTCTCAAAATCCAAGCACATTCCTTCTATTTTGCATTGACGATATCATATTTCGACAACACCTATATCAATAGCTATTCAATATCCAACAAATCGAACCCAACTAATTCTCGTCCGAAAATATCCTGATCTCGTACACAATCTCGCTAACACCAACATAATTCTAGTTATGTAATGCCCAACACGTCTCGACCAACAAGGCCTTCTGCATAGCTATCCCTGGTCAACAAAACACCTGCATAAGATTCATAAAATATCTAGACTTATAGTATGAAATATCTTGCGGAACATTGAGAGAGCGTCAATGGCATCAATCACGAATACTACTCAAAGCTATGCGAATCGATAAGGGGCCAAGGATGTAAGTCGTGCTTTGATACCAAAATGTCACGCATCGATTCTGCAGAACCGAACGTACTATCTGGGCATGATGCCATGCGAGCCTAAGTTGCACTCGCACAAGACAAACACCAAAACAACTGATGGAGCAACTAAGTGACATGGTCGTCGCACAGAAGTCCCCAAGCAGAAAAGTTAAATACACACAAATATGTAAAAAATGGTTCTCTTTATTGATATTAAAATAGAGGTTACAACGACATGAAGCCAAGATTACAATCACTCAAGTCTTCTCTCTCTCATTACAATGAATCATGTCCTAAGGCTTACAACTTGAGAACGATACAATATATGATGTTCCATACATTATGTCCCGTATACAAGAAATTTCAGCTCCGGCCGCATCGTTCCAAGGCTTAGCGCGCTCGAGGGGAACTCCTGCACCTACTGAGGTCTGGTAGGGTATCAGTACATAAAAATGCACTGGTGAGAGACCTCTCATCCACTCAACAAAAACCAACATGTCCATCATGTTAGTGCACACAATTATTATGTTGTCTTTCTAATCTTACCTTAGGATCAGTTACATGCATATGAATATAAATTATACTCGTGTCACAGACATGAAAGTGTCACACAATATACAAGTAACATAGACCTAATTTACCAATACTTATCATTCGTCCTTTCTTGCCAAAAGATACATCAACGATATCGGGGTATATATAATGAAACATGGAAACACACATGTAAATTCTTAGTATCTCAAATGTCTCTGCAGAAGACGTGTTAGCTTCAAAACTATAGTATGTCGTACACCATTACTTTGTGCAACTAAATAACCTGCGCGCGGATAGACGCTAGCAATTCTATTAAATCTATATGAGGGGTCATTGGTACCACAAGCCATATTGGACTGTAGCCTGGTTTAGACAATCCTGCAGTCGCGAGTGCTAAACTCCGATGCAATTATACCGAATTCCTTAGAGTTATGTCCCGCAATCGCTCGGTGCATTATGCTGAGATTTGGGAATGGAAGAAGTATTGATCCAAGTTGGTTTTCTTGTGCAGATGGTGTACAGAGTTTGGTGCAATCAAAGTGGCGCCTCGCATCAGGCTGAGGCATGGACATCGTGCAATGGAATCAGGTGTTCGTTCATAGCAGTGCATGGATAGCGGAATTGGAGTGATAATGCCCTTTCTTAGTCCGATCGGTCGGATGATTTGGAGAGCACGATATGCTCGCACGGTCATACCAATTGAGTAGATCGTGCTTTACATCGGACCACGAATTCAAGGGATTGGCCGTATCGACAAGGCAGAGTGCTAGCGGATTCAACTTGGTGAGTGAGTTCTGTCCCTTCTCCTCTACTCCATGCCTAATAATTGAAAAACACGTAATGTCTTAGACACTTGGAACTGGAACATTGGAATCACTGTATAGAGTGTGCCGTTTGGAAGGATAGAATTTGTGGCTTGAGTTGGACTTACGTTTGGACAGTAGGAGTTTTTAGTGGATCTTGGTTAGAACATCGAGGCACTACAGCGAGCGAGCATCCGTGCACGAGTATCAAGTTGGACGCTTTGTCAAGCAAAACGTGTAATTGTGATTCGAAATCGGACAACTGCATCAGAGAGGACATTGTGCCATTGTTGGGGCATTGTGCCACGGAGCATTCGAAAAGAGGGATGTTGCACCAAATTGGAGCACTGTGTCGAGAAGCGGCATGGTACAAGTGGAGATAATTTGAGGATGGTGCCTTGGGCTTTAGTTGGAGAATGGTTATGGTAAATTTGATGGATCGAGGCGAGTATCGTTTGGTGGGACGAGAAGGCTCGATTCTCTCGTCATACCTACCTTGTTGGAGTATTGCATTGGTTACAGACAACCTGTTGCACACAGGATTTGGTTTTCTCGAACGTGATAGACTCCGGGACACCAGGACCGTTCGATCATGGAGGAAACAAATGGTAACGTGCTTTGAGCAAGGTACTGACAGTTCGAGACCACCAGACGGGCTAGCTACTCAGCGCCGATTTGAGATTGTGCATTCGTATAGGCGGCGATGCCACCTTTCCTTGGACAAGAGGTGTGCGCATCGATGATTGGATTAACAAGGCTTGGATTGTTGCGTGATACGATAGATTTGAGAGTTGGAGTGCGATGCGGTTTGATAGGTTCACGCTTTGCTTCGGGTTTGAGTAGAACGAATTGCATGCTTAGTCTTATTTGAGTTGGATATAACCGCTAGTATATTTGCTTGAGTTGAATGATTGCATTCTTAAACGGCTTTACTGCTTTCCTTAACAAGTCATTCCTTTACTATGAAATGAATCTAGAACTCAAGTAGAAAGATCACCATATAACTACTTGCATTCACTATCTATTTAGTGTCGATTTAGACGAGTGGGTTATCCCGCTCACCAGTACAGTTGTGTACTGACCCACGTTTGTGGACATTATTTCTAGGTACGCAGGTGTAGTGACTCAGCTTGGATATACGGGACATGATGTATGGAACGGTAAGTACCTTTGTGGGCAAGTAAGAGCAAGAGTGTTGCATCGCCTTTGTGGCATTCTCCTTTGTGGCGTTTTTATTTGGACCCTTCGAGAGCTTTATTGCGTATACTTTGATGTGTGCTTGGTATACAATACTTGACTTTCGCTGAAACTTGGTCATTTCGATGATAACCATGACGTTTGACGTTATCGTCTTGTGCGAGCACAACTCCAGGCTCGCACGACATCAAGTCCCGATAAGAACGATTGTCCCGCGGGAGCGCTGCAACGTGGTGATTCACGTTCAGCGGGGACGATCGAACTTGCGGAAGATTGGAACATGACACTTAGTGCTAGTACTTCAGCTATCACAACTATGCTAGCTAGGTTAGACGACGATCCCTTCAAGCGCGGGTAGCGAGCCCTACTACAAGTTCCCGAATCACCTACCCTAGATATAGTTCTCCCTGGCCAATACGATCCCTGTGTCCCGGCGATCGTTCTAGAACCAAATCTTACCTTGTGCACAAGTTGTCCGTGACTATGCATGTATAACTCCTTACTCCATCTTTACCCTATTACTTAATCCGTTTCACTTATCTCAAATTCATCTATTTCTATGCAGCTCTTAGTCCACAGACTGCCTTGGCGACCCAACGGCCACGAAATCTTTCCATGTTTGTATCTCAAATCTCAGAAGCGACTATTTGATAGCCCTTCTGCATAAGTAGTACTATGCTCCATATGATACTCTAATAGCACTGATGAACTCTAAATGATACGATGTGACAATAGTATAAGAATCTACTTTTGTTACAACAAGTTAAATAAACTAAGAGGCAGTATCATGAAACTCTACTTTACACAAGTGGTAATATATGTAACAAGTTCATACTTTAAAGCTGCAGTGTGAAATCATCTCTCTAGCAATAAGTTTATATTTTCATGTTCTATACGATGGAATTATTCCCTTAGCTATGTTGGTTCATCTCTTTTAACATGCATCAAGTTATTTCCTAGCGACTAGCATGTAGCGTCCGTTTTATTAAGTGTGAAAGCCAAGCAGAAATGAGTTAAACGAAGCCACCCACCTGAACGGGGAGAAATGAGTTTACCGAAGCCACCCACCTAAACGGGGGCTTGTCTCGGCCGAGCGGGACTCCGAGCACGCCACTGAAAACGTAAGTCTGAACGTCATTGGACGATACATATACCGCCTACCGAAAATTAGTTCTGACGTGGGCCCAAAGTTAGTATATTTGTAACCGTGTAATCTAATATGGACGACCAAGATTACTGTTGGAATATTATAGAGTTTTCCTAAACCTAAATTATGTTTCTTAACCTATATAAAAGAGGTTAAGGGGTGTTGCCAATGAAATGCTTATACCGGAGATTCGAGATTGTAAGTCCATAGAAATCTAAGAGAAAGTCTGTGCTTTACTTTTAGGGCTCGTAATTCAAGATAGTTGGAACAGAAGATCTGTTCGGAGAGTCTTTTTCTTCGTTCAGGGAGACCATCACATGGTTGGGTGAGTGAATTTCATCGTGTATCGTTTTCTTGAGATTGGTAAGAGGTTGAACTTGGGGACCAAAGGTTCAACATATTATAATCAAGTCTTGTATCTTTTTAAGTTATAGCTTATGATTTGTCGCCAGTCACTTTCTTCTCTGCATTTGATTCTGTTATTTAATGCCCGCCCAATTTCCTAATTTGTATTGATTCAAGATTATATAACATCTTGCGGAAGCTTTCCTAAGGAACCATCATAAACCTCATTAGGTCTTAGTTATTTTCAACAATGCAACCTAAGGTTAGCATTCTCTCATCAAAGGTAGTATTTTCAAGAATCATATACTGTCACCTGGCAACTGCAAGCATCCCTGGTCTCCAGGAACAGAGTCTGTCACTGCACAAATAAGTATTTCGTATATTAGTAATTATTACCGAGTCATGAAATATTTTGCATGAAGCACAAGACTATTGGACTGCTGTGAGCATGTGTGATGCATATATAACATGAAAACTAAGAACTAAACTTTTGTGATTCAAAGAAGACATTCTACTCTTAAAGACTTGACGTTACTTTCATAGTTTTACTCATAAGCCAACACTTTTAAGTGATCAAGATGCACTACTAATATACGATTTGTATCAGTTAAAATTACATGCATATCCAGGCATAGGCATAAACAATAGATATCTAACAAACCAAATTGAACCCTAACTATTTTTTCTTTTCTTCTGAATTTCAGCATGGAAGAAATCATCAACCGATACCGGGAATTTTCAGATGCAGAAAGAGAGGTGAATAGAAGTCAAGCACAGGTAAGAGCGTAACTATCACAAGTTAATATCTCCCAAATTACTAGTCCTTCATAAATAAGTTGAATAATGCAAGAAAGAAATCACATGCTTCAGTTTTCTAATAGAATTGGGGATCTAACCTCTTCATTAGCAAGGCCACATATTCTGAAATATTTTACATGTTGGATAGGGATACAGATAAAGAACAACTTTAGAGTTAATAATATTCTAGGATAATTTCAAAATCTTGTCGGATAATTTCCTAGGACCTTCATAATATAAATGATGATTACTCTCCGATATATTTCAATATACTTGCAAAACAACCAGTTTATGATGCTGGAACTGGTTAAAAAATGCACTCTTTTAATATGTACTTGTTGAGCTAGTGAACCTGTAGAAGTTCATATTGTAAACATCCCCCCACCCCACCCCACACCCCCCCCCCCCCCCCCCCCCCACCCCCACCCCCAAGTTTCAGCAAAATTGACATTCTTTACATTTATGTTAGCGTGATGGTAAATAATGGGGAATATCCTTACTAAGCAGAGATTCTTAATTGCAAAATAAAATCATCTTGTATATCTTAGATAAGTAAATAACACTGACAATGTTAGACCAAAGTAGTACTAATTTTGATGAATCAACCATAGGTGCCACACATGGAACTTAGGGAGAGAGTTATTCAACAACTACTAAGAATACAAAAGTATGTGAGAACCAATTGGGTTTCATGCCATGAAGGTCTATAAGACTGTAACGGAAATGATCAACTTGTCAAGAAAGAATATCTTCTTAGTAAGGAAATTCCCCATTATTTACCATCACGCTAATATAAATGTAAAGAGTGTCTATTTTGCTTAATTGCAAAATAAAATCATCTTGTATATCTTAGAATGTTTAACCAAAGTTGTACTCATTTTTGATGAATCAACCACAAGTGCCACACGTGGAACTTAGGAAGACGGTGATTCAACAACAATTAAGAATACAAAAGTATGTGAGAACCAATTGGGTTTCGTGTAATGAAGGTCTATAAGACTTTAATGGAAATTATCAACTTGTCAAGAAAATTAGTTAAACTTCTGTTTTAGAGAAGATGAGAAATCAACACATGATTCTTTGCAGAAGAAGTATGACCGGATGGCTAGATATAGTATGCTGTGGGCTTGGAGAAAACCGTCCACTACTTCTAGCCATATTAAGGTTGTTTATGTAGTACCAATTTTTCGGGCAACTAGAATAAAGTGCAAAGCTACTGCAGCTTGGCAATGATCAAAGGCTACTTGGATGCAACAACAGTGCGTTTGGGTAATAAGAGGATATAGTGGTGGTGGCATGTATCTGTGTCTATAACCTTATGAAATTTGGATTTTACTGACTGTTGATATGGTATGTTGGGTGTCATATTTAAGTATAGTATAAGCACATGGGAATATCCTGAGGACATATTTGGGATGCCAGAATATGTCACAGGATATTCCATTATGAGATTATTGTCATAATGATTGAGATCATTGTATTAATGACTGTAAGGCTATATAATGCCAATGAGACAATCAATAAAAATACAACTAATTTCAACATGGTATCAGAGCCAAGTTTTCACAAACCCTAGCCGTCACCAAGCTTCCACAAACCCACAGGAGGATTTCCTAGATCTCCTCCACCGAACTCTTCCACGCCCCCCTTCTTCCCTTCTCTTCTCTTCTCCGTCCTTCGCAGGCCGCCCTTCGCTGTTGCTGCCCCGTCCCGCTACTGCTGCGGCTACTACTACTGCTGCTGCTGCTGCGACGGCGACTGTGACGTGCGTGCTGCCGCCTCCTCCGCACCAGCATGAGACAGCGCCTAATAGGGATGCCTAGATCTTAAAAAAGGGGGGACATGTTCGGATCTAGGAGCGGACGACTAGGACGAGCGTGAGTCGTGGAGCGGACGTGACGTGATTGGATAGACGACGCATCGATGGAGGAGATCATCAAGAAGCTAGATTCTGCAGAGGTGGCGACGTTGATGAAGTTGTTGACGATGTCGGCTGGTGAGAACACGACACGAACGTCGCCGGAGTTGAAGCTTCCCTTCATCGATCTGAAATTATATGGACCAGCCACCTATCTGAGTTGGTCACGGCGGATGAGAAGAACCCTCGCAGGAAAAAACATGGAGGGGTTCCTGACGGGCGAGACGACAGAGCCGGACGAGGGCTCGACAGGACGCGATGAGTGGAAGTCCACTCATATGGTGATCTACATCTGGCTTCTCAACTCCTTAGTCCAGACTATTGTCGCCACAGTAGACGGTATTGAGATGGTGAAAGATGTGTGGGAGAAGTTGAGAATGACCTATGTTGGTGTGGGGAACAACTTACGGGTCTTCCAGATAAAGGGGAAGATTGATGACACCGTACAGGGAGAGAAGACGGTGCAGGAGTATGCCACGGAGTTGGAGCGTCTGTGGTTGGATTATGATCACTCCTCAGATCGGACGAGCTGCGAGGACCCTTAGTGTAAGGAGAGACAGATGTGTCTGCAGGAGAGGACGATGAAGTTCCTCAAAGGGCTGACTGCAGCTTTCGCACAGAGGACGACCCTACTTCTAGCCCAACCAAAGATCCCTAGCCATGAGGAGGCTATCTCAGCCATGATCCAGGAGGAGACACATCAGGCTGCAAGCCGGGACAGGTGGTCCCCCCGAAGCAAAGTCAGCACTAGCGATCACCAGCTCAGGTAACACAGGATCTAAGGGAGAGCCCTGGCAGCATAACCGGCAGTGCTACAACTGTGGGGAGATGGGTCATCATCGGTATGCTTGTACCAAACGACCTAGGGAGGGAGATTCAGGTGGTGGACGAGGACCGTTCGGCGGACGAGGATATAATGGAGGACGTGGTCGTGGTCGAGGGGGTAGACGAGGCGGCCGAGGAGGTTATCGGGCGAACCTCCTGATATCAGAAGGGAACGGAGAAGCTGATAGCACCTTTACTGTGGAGGACCAGGCACTGGGAGACATGAGGAGTAGAACAGAGGAGGCGTCCACCTCATTCTTTGTTAGGGACAACGCTGCCATGTATGCCCATCCATCAGAAGGTACTGACAAATCACTTGCCCTTGCGTCTATCTCTTCCCTTAAATCATCAGACTGGATTATCGACTCGGGAGCATCTCGGCATGTGACGGAGAATGCTAGTGAGTTTTCTTCCTACCCTCACCTAGCATCAGCAGACAACATTCAGACAGCTGATGGCACTTTCCAGCCAGTGGTCGGTAAGGGTACTGTTAATTGTACAGGTTCAGTAAGATTATCCAATGTTTTACATGCTCCATCCTTTCCAGTCAGTCTCTTGTCCATTAGTTCTATAATCCTCCAACTTAAATGCATTGTTTCTTTTGATATTCCTAAGGTGACCTTCCAGGAGAAAGGGACAGGACGAAGACTTGGGACTGGCACTTGGCATGAGGGACTGTGGTACCTAGATCGAGAAGGACTGGACTCAGCATTGGTATCTATGGCAGAGAAGGCTGGCATGGAAGGACTGCAGCAGAGGACTGAGGATACCTTGATACTCCATCATCGGAGGATGGGACATTCTTCCTTTGATACTCTAAGTAAGTTGTATCCAGAGATTTATGCAAAAACAAATAAAGAGAAATTAGTATGTGATGCGTGCGAGTTAGGAAAACTTACTAGGAGCTCATATGTTGGCACGGGTCATAGGAGCACTTTTGCTTTTGAGGTAGTACATTCTGATGTCTGGGGTCCATGTGCTACTAACACTATGAATGGTTATAACTACTTTGTTTCTTTCATTGAGTGTGCCTCTCGTGTTACCTGGTTATATTTGATGAAAAATAAGAATGATGTACCTGCTTGTTTTCGGGATTTCCATAAGCATGTCCAGACTCAGTACGAAGCAGTTGTGAAGGTACTGAGGTCTGACAATGGAACGGAGTATACCAACAGGACGCTTGCAGAATACTTGTCAGCACACGGAATACAGCATCAGACCACCTGTGCATACACACCAGCACAAAATAGAGTTGCAGAAAGAAAAGACAGACACCTTCTGGAGGTCGCAAGAAGTATGATGATCGACATGAATGTCCCACAGAGTCTGTGGGGGCATGCAGTGTTGACAGCAGCTCAACTTATCAACAGGATGCCCTCGAAGGTCCTCGGATGGAAGTTCCCATGTGAGGTATTGCAAGGCAATAATAGTGGGATACTTCCACTGAAGGTGTTTGGATGTGTGTGTTTTGTGAAGGACAACAGGCCATCAGTTGAAAAACTTGACCCTAGAGTGGTCAAATGCATCTTCGTAGGCTACTCGGCGACCCAGAAGGGGTATGTGTGCTGGAGTCCAGTAGATAAGAAGAAGTTTGTCAGTATGGATGTCCACTTTCGGGGAGCATGAGCCATACTACCGCCAGGACGGAACTTCACACAACACGCCTAATACTGCCAGTATTAGGCGGGAGGGGGAGATGGAGAACTTGGTGGTAACCGATTTAGAGGTTTGGCATGGAGGCACGGAGAAGGGACAAGAAGGTGAAGGTGTTAGGCCTACGGCTCAGGGAGAGTTACTTACCTACAGCAGGAGAGAGAAGCAAACTGCAGGACCAGTACCGACAGTGTCAGTGCCAAGTCCCTTGCCTGCGTTCGTCCCAACTCCTGAGGCACCGACACCAACCCCCCTTCAGGTGATACCCCCTCCTTCACAAGATATCATTCCTCCTACTTCTACTCCTCCCACACCACTATCTGTACGGAGGACCACTCGCAGCAATGCAGGAAATCCTTCAAACATATATGGTTGGGATATTGCTCAGTTTGTTTCTTATGACCATATCTCTTCTTCTCATGGAGCATTTATAGCATCTTTGGATAGTATTACTGTACCTAACAATTGGTAGGATGCCAAGAACGATCCGAAGTGGAAAGCGGCAATGCACGAGGAGTTGGGAGCTCTGGAGAAGAACCACACTTGGGAGCTTGTGAGACTGCCAGAGGGGAAGAGAGCAGTTGGATGCAAGTGGGTCTTTACCGTGAAGCAGAACCCAGATGGACAGGTTGAGCGCTACAAAGCTCGACTAGTAGCCAAAGGATACAGTCAGACGTACGGCATCGACTATGACGAGACCTTTGCACCAGTTGCAAAGATGAGCACTGTCAGGACTCTGATTTCTCTGGCAGCGAATGGTGGATGGAAGCTACACCAACTGGATGTGAAGAATGCGTTTCTTCACGGAGATCTAGTGGAGGAGGTGTACATGGAGATACCACCAGGATTTGGCACCAATCAGACAGTAGGCAAGGTCTGCAGGTTGAAGAAGTCCCTCTATGGACTGAAGCAGTCTCCTCGAGCGTGGTTTGACAGATTCAGAAGGGCGATGATAGGGATGGGATATCAGCAGATCAATGCTGATCATACTGTGTTCTTCCGTCGGAGTGGAGACCACATCACCATGCTTGCGGTGTATGTGGACGATATGATTATCACAGGAGATGATGAGCAGGAGATCGTCCAACTCAAAGGAAAGCTTGGCAAGGAATTCGAGGTGAAGGATCTCGGCCTTCTTCGGTACTTCCTTGGGATTGAGATTGCTCGAGAAGCAGAAGGGATTGTTCTCTCTCAAAGGAAGTATGCACTGGACCTTCTCACAGAAACTGGGATGTTGGGGTGCAAACCTGCAGCGACACCAATAGATCAGAGGTTCAAGATTGATGGTGAGGCTGGAGAACCAGTTGATCGGGACAGATACCAGAGACTGGTTGGCAAGTTGATCTATTTGAGCCACACACGTCCTGATATCTGCTTTGCAGTAAGTGTGGTGAGCCGCTACATGCATGACCCACGAAAGGGTCATATGGATGCAGTGTACCAGATTCTGAGGTACTTGAAAGATGCTCCCGGGAAGGGACTAATATTCAGGAAGAACAATCACGTGAGCATCGAGGGCTACTGTGATTCTGACTGGGCTAGTTGTGCTGATGACAGGTCTACCTCGGGATATTGCATATTTGTAGGAGGTAACTTGGTCTCCTGGAGGAGTAAGAAGCAGTCTGTGGTGGCCAGATCGACAGCTGAAGCAGAGTACAGAGCTATGGCCTTGGGAGTTGCAGAGCTGCTATGGTTGAAGAATATGCTGGTGGAGCTGAAGCTGGATCAAGGAGCCAAGATGAAGCTGTGGTGTGACAATCAGTCAGCTATTAGTATCGCCAACAATCCAGTACAGCATGACAGGACCAAACACATCGAGATTGATAGATTCTTCATCAAAGAGAAGGTGGATCGTGGATTACTGGAGCTTGGCCATGTTCCAACCAGGGATCAAATAGCAGATGGACTAACCAAGGGACTTGCCTCAGTGAGCATGATTAGAGGATGTGACAAGATGGGCTTAGTGAATATATTTCACCCATCTTGAGGGGGAGTGTTGATATGGTATGTTGGGTGTCATATTTAAGTATAGTATAAGCACATGGGAATATCCTGAGGACATATTTGGGATGCCAGAATATGTCACAGGATATTCCATTATGAGATTATTGTCATAATGATTGAGATCATTGTATTAATGATTGTAAGGCTATATAATGCCAATGAGACAATCAATAAAAATACAACTAATTTCAACACTGACACTCCATAGGAAGTTGTCAAGGATATTTCTATCCAAGTTAGGGTTGCAATGTAAACAATAAGAGGAGATGTAAAAATATTTAAGGACATTCAATATATTCTTTGTTGATTTATTATTCAACTTTTCGAAAGTGAGAAAAATTGATGAATCAGAAATAATTTTAAGAAAATAGGGAAAAAATGTTTTTAGGAAAAAAAATGGATACCCTAACCATTTTTATTAGTATGTTAACATCCTAGACACTATAGTATGTCTACCAGGGTAGCTAGTTGCACAAAATGTTTAGGATAGCAAGTTACTTTTGATACTTTAGGGTAGAAAGTCAAAATCCTAAACATTTCAGGGTATTTGTTGCAAATTAGCTTTGGATAATAAGGAAATCATTCATATTGAATGCCACGAGATACCTACCAAGATGCCACTGATAATTTTTGTTATTTAGGATCAATCATTCATAAATAAGTGATTTATGTTGTTTTTTTTTTTTCCTTAAATGAGAACAAGGTGGTTGAAGTTGACTACTTTTGGAGTTCTTTATTGTCGTAGTATTAAGGGTTAAACAAACCTCATTCATCAGCAGGGAGAACAAGGACTGTTGCCGAAAATGTAAGCGGCAACGAATTGAAAGTTCGGATGAAGTCGTATATTCATGGAAAAGTGGAGATTGTACACAACTTGTGGGTGAAATGATAAAATCTTTGAAATTGTTTGGAATGTAAACCTGAGGTCAATAGATGCACCATGTAGGAGCAATAGTAACTTAGCTTAATGAACCCCTAGAACTAGGGTAATCTTAGAAGAATTTGGATTGAGGTTATTGAAAAGAAATAGCCGAGAACATAGTTCTTAGAAGAGTGAGATTTAGAAGAGTGAGATGGAAGCAAATGGTTCTTATAACCTACTCAGAAATTCAAGTTAAAGGCTGTTCTTGTAGTTGTACTATTTAAGTATTCAGTTATTCAAAAGTAAACTGTAAACCATAAGTTGGTAAAAGCTAGTAGTATGGACCATGGTTACATTATATTTTGCTAAAAAGGATTTCATCCTCTACATGAACTCTACCTGAACTGATTATGGAAGCTCTGAGACCACAATCATTTCATAATCTTGTCTTTCACATCATACCACTACAATTTTGAGAAATAAATGACAGATCACTCAAATATCATCCACTTTTACCTACTAAACAGCCAACTTAATTTGGTACCTTACTCATCAAAAATACATTTTTTTAGTGAATAGTACACATGTTAAGATAACCATCAGTAGAATTTATGATTACAGATCCTATTTGCAAAATTTTGCAACAATGCAGTAACAAAGGAAAAATAATCATGCCAACCCTACTAGTAGAAAAATATAGGGAAATTGTGTGACACCCTCCAATTTTTTGGAATATGTTAGCGCACCCAGTTGACAAGTCTTTTCTTTACCACCTCTCCCTCCGCCTATTTTAGTTAATAATTCAACTTTTTAAAAAGATATACTGTAATGCCCTTCTATTCAAAACTAAAGTCTTCCCCTTACATGCATAATATCAATTTTATTAATTATGAAATAATATGTTTAATTTTTATCTCTTCAACTAAAACAAAACGATTAGCAAATTGTGAAAAACCCATAATCATAGCAAATTGTGGCAATTATAAATCTTGACTTATTTATAACCTTATGCAAAAAAAACTAAACTTACATTGTAAATAAGAAAAGAGAAATTTTGAAGGCAAGAAAAGTCTTGATGACTACATAACATGTTATAATTATGACTATAATTTAATATAACCAAGTAAACATAATTGAAACATACAAATCCAAAATATAACTAATTATTGTCATTTATAGTAGGTATAACCTATTGTAGCAAACTATAACTAATTACGGCCATATAAAAAAAATAGTTACATCCCACTACGATGCAATTATAACCAATAGACTAAATGTAACATCATATTTTGGTTGTAATTTACTTTATCGAGTATACTTTATAATTGCCTTTGGGAGTAAGTATCTTCCTACTATTTTTTTGGAACATAAGAGTAGCAACAAATTTCTCTTCTATCAATGAAGAGCATTTATTTTTCTCCTCATTCATATAGTTGGAGATATATTTATATATCGAATGACATGTAATATACCACAGTTTCACAAAATACTAAAAACATCTCAAAAATTCATTACAAATGGTTATAGTTGATATTTTTTTTTTTGCTATGTTTAGCTTTATTTGAGTATTGTTAGCTATAGTAGGTTATTCTCATGTTGCAAGTATTCCAATTGTCTTCATCATAATTTGCACCCTAAAAACAAATATTGCTAAAGAGAACTACAATATGACATATCTGTGTATAATAGCTCAACAAAAATAATTTATACGCTTGAGTTGCCGATTATGTCTAGTTCATAATCCTTGTTGATGGGAGTATTACATGTTGTTAGGTTATTTCTGACTTGTTTGCAATGGCTACAGCTTGCTTAGGTATTTTTTCCTGATTATAAAGAAATTAAATCTTGTTACTTAAATGTATATCAAAATAAAATGTAAAACAATTATGTATAATATCCTTCCAGTCCCTGAATATCCACTTTGCTTCTTGATAATTAAGGGATAAATTTCTATGCTATATCTAATCCTCATACTTCCCATTTTTACATTCTATTTTTTTTGCAGATTATTATAAATGTCCATATGGTTATAGTTATTGTAGTATAGTGAGAGTTGTTTTCACCATTTAAATCAAATGATGGACGTGAGAGAGAGAGGGAGGAGGAGAGAGCGAGCGAGGGACATGCGCGAAAGACATGAATAGGAGAGTGAGTAGGGAGAGAGATTTTGGAAAGGAAAGATAGAAAGATGGAGCAGAGAGACGAAGATAGAGAGAGTGAACACTTTTAAGTCAAATAAGGACGGACATGACGGTCATTCAATTTACTTTTAGAAAAACTGAATTATAAAATGAGTTGAGTGGAGGTAGGGGGTTGTAAGAATTTTTTTTTTAATAGGATGGAATACCATAATCCCGAAAGTTAAGAGGTGCCATGCAAAATATCCCCAAAAATATCAAGTAGAGCAACATAGGAACAAAAGAAATAAAGATCCTCCCCAGCAAAATAAAACCAATCTCTTCATATACAAGTCGTGATCTTCATGAGACATACAATGCCCGTCTTCCTATATATGAAACCACTATATGCTAGGATCATATGCAGTTACAGTATAAAGAATTCAACTTTCTAGAAGAAAAGGGAAATTTATAAAAACAAAATCCGACTCTCTATAATTAAGAATTAGGTTGCATTGGGGAATTCTTACAGAATCACTAATTGACATGGGAAGAGCAGGAAAATTTGCTAGACATAAAGATAGGGTTTTTAAGTGCCAGAATAACATCCAACAATGATAAATGTGACAAGAAAGAATAACAACCAACAATGATAAATGTGACAAGAAGCATGCTTCGTATGTTTTAGCAATAGGAGGTACAATCTATTTGGCATTTATGCATGACCACTATACAACTGAAGTAATGAACCTAAAACATTTGGATGAAAACTCACCTCCACAGATATGAGTCCCACAATTTTCTGACTTGCCAACAATAAACTAGAAGTTTTAGATATATATTTTGAAGTCTCACAGTTCTATATCACAGATACCAACTGCCTATGGATATTGTTCTCTCTCTCTGTATCAACATATGCAATACCACACGTTAATAACATAACAAAACTGTGGTTACCTACATTTTTCTGGACGACAGGAGCAAGACTATACAAAATCATTTCAAGTGTGAGAGTAACTTGATTGCAACATCAATTGTTTTTCTCATCAAGGTGATTCCATATGCAGTGCTCTCTCTCTCTCTCTCTCTCTCTCTCTCTCTCTCTCTCTCTCTTATTTGGAAATGCTAATTGTATTGATTCCTAAAGGGAAATAGGGCTCAACTGCCTATATCCCGAATTACACAGATACTACCCTCTCGACTACATCTCTCAAAGCATTTAAAAAACACAATACATCTCATTTCTTATTAGGTATGGATGGGCTTCAGCCTGGTGGTCTTCCGTCTTGCTCGTTCCTTAGGCGCACTCTCCATCTCTTGTTGCATTAGCTTCAGCCACTTCGT
Organism: Iris macrosiphon; assembly: GCA_036927795.1. NCBI lineage: Eukaryota > Viridiplantae > Streptophyta > Magnoliopsida > Asparagales > Iridaceae > Iris > Iris macrosiphon. The sequence goes on from JAYESA010000017.1 coordinate 99,397,736, forward strand.
GTTGATGGCAGTCAAAGAATCTCCATAATGCGGCAGGTTCCAATCCGGTTGACTGAAATCAGAATCCTTCCCGTTATTCCTGTCCGTTAAGCTCTCCGCAAAACACCAGCTTTTGGATACAGACTGTCCAACAGTCTTTGAGGGAAGCTCCTGAGGTAGTAAGGTCACCTCTCCAATGGACCCTCCAGCCTCCTCCCGAGCTCCAACCCTAATGTTTGGGCAGGTCCAGTCAGCTGTTGGCAGCACCCTCAACACCTTCCTTTTTTGGGCCGTCACTCCTAATCTTAACAGGGAAGTGATCGCTCCCAAAAATGGAGGATGGGTGTCGAGTGGCAAATCCAAATCACTCCCTACTGGCCATATGTTAGACTTAGGCACATCATCTATGTATACGTCCAGAGGATTTAAAAGGCTCCTCCACCGTTAGGTGGAGTATCTGTGCATATACCCCGATGCTCCATCTTAGCTGCTCGTTCACGAAGAATTTCTGCTACCACATCCCGAATACCCTCACCAGTTGGATCTGGACACTGTCGTTCCTCATGCCCAAAACACTAACAGGAAGAACACGTGATGGAACATTCTCGTAGGTGACAGGAACTCGAATCACCTTTCCATTGCCCAGGTAAACTGGAATATTTTTGATGATATCCTGGACTGTTATAATCTCCACAAGCACTAAAACGCCAATCTAGACTGATCCGCTATTGGAATATCCATCCTGATTTGGATTCCAACGAAGGTTGCAAGCTTACTCAGCACCAAATCACTCCAAAGCATCATTGGCCTGGATCCAGATTGGATCAGTAGCCAACAAATACTGCTCCATCACCATCTCCGACGACCAACATTTAATCACCACTAACCGCCCCTGATATAGCCAGGGACCCTTCTATAGGAATGCGTTCATATCAGCTTACATCTCGAATCTGGTGAGGAAATAACCGTTCTCACGAGAGAACAGTTCTAAACTCCGGATCTGCTGTTAAGCCCGATGAGGTACGCCACAAGATGGAGGAAGGAAGGGCGATCACCGACCACATACAAGGCCAGGGCAAGCCGTCATCTTGTTGCTACAATGGTCATCTCCGCCTGAGTAATCTCGACGACACAAATGCCCTCTCAACCAGTCGAAGGAATAAATCCTACTCCCAGCCGCGCGATACTCTCCTTAGTTTTGCAAAGATCAATCCATCATTGTGGATTGGCATGCACATACATAGGTTTTTTTTATACAACCCCTTCAATGAATGTTGCCAAACACTAGATCCAGACCCTCCTCCTTCAGTAGATGTATATCTACAACCACCTTATTGGCAGCACCTTAAGGAGCTATCCCCTTGATACCTTGATAGTTGGGCAGTAGAAGAGGATCCCTCTTCTGTCTATTTCTCTGCCCAATACTGATCTTTCCATGACTAGTCAAACTTGAGGGCCCCAGACCTATTGAATCCTTGCATGTGCCCACGTTTTTGCACGGAAACACAGTCGCCTTCTTTGTTTCCTCCCTCATAACTGTACGCCAACCATATAATGCTTCCCCACCCTCATCAAGATCTCCTCGTCCCGCTGCCAACCCCACAGAGAGTTGTCCTCCCATGGACTGACCGGAGGAGAGGACATGGCCACCACCTAATCTCCCAAGCTCTAACATTAGGGTTTATATATATATATATATATATATATATATATATATATATATATATCTTGGCTGGCGGCACGATTTTCTCATCTCATCTTCCTGGATCCTCCTCTAGTCCGAATGCATGACTGGGGGATCATGGCGACGGGTGTGTGGGACAAGATGGGTAGGGCGACCAAGGATGCTGGACTATAGTCTCGAGGTGGAAAAATGCAAACATTGAGCAACCAAGCTATCCTGATAAAAGATATCCAGACTCTTAGTTTTACTCATAATGTCATGAAGACGCATACTAGTCTTCGGTCTATACATACCCCATATCATACCGTATCGTGGATTATTAGAAATTGCCATGTATGTACCAATACCATTACCTATACTTCATAGGTTTTTCATTTTAACCATGACGGGATAACAATGGATATTGACGAATTGTTTACATGTGACGGATAATATCATTTATTTACTTGCTAGACAAAGTACGACTGTAATAGATAGCTAGAAATAGAATAGTATTAAGATAGATAGCTACAAATAGAATAATATAAGATGGATGAATATTGTTAATTTCTAGACAACTTAAGCAAATATGTCGATCTTAGATTGATACATTATACTATACTATGTCAAATCTTTTGCACATGATCGAATCATCGTGTTGAACTATTTTTCTTTTTTCCATTCTTTTTTACTCTTTCTTCGCATATGGCAAATAACTATGCAAACCTTGAAGTCATAAGCAAATGAAGCAGTTGGTGTGTTGACGGTTATCCAATGGATTTCATCGTCTCGTACTCTTACAACTGGAATAATGCCCCTATATTTAATAGGATGTATTCTGCCCATGCTTTTTCATTTGTCTTTACTTCTTACAAGATAAATGTGATGGGTATATTGTGCTTTTGTATTTTCCATGGCATCACAGAACCAACACAATTCAACTGCAAAACAGAGTCAGCCTGGAGAACTTGATTGCCCTAAAACCAATTCTGACCTAATGGAGATTGCTCAAAGGTATCAAATTCCTTTATATATCTATAAAGGTGTAGCAGTGTAGCCTAGCTTCTCATATTGCAGGCATTTTTTCCGCAAATAGCGCTGATCCATGGGTAATTGAATTTCCATGGGTAATTGAATTTTTTGTGTCCATCTCTACTAAGGGTCATCTCAGTTAATAATACCTCTCAGCAAAGAGGCTCAAGATATTAATGTAGAAAGGGAAAATATTCTCTGGTTATCTTATGCAGGTATCTTGATAAAAGAGATGTTGACCTGCTGAATGTGAATGAACTCGCAAAAATGGAGAAAGAATTAGATGCAGCACTGAGGCAGACCATGTCAAGAAAGGTCAGACTAAGTATCGAATCTTTTGTGCACCTTCCGCCGATCATAGTGCACCTTGAAAAGTAGCACATAATTTTAAGTTGAACACTCTTGTACAATTTTCTCATGCTAGTTAAACTGCAATTTGACTAGACGTTGTAGTAAAAGCAAAATGCTGCTCTCATTCATGAGCATCAGTGTTATAGTTCCTGACAATGCCAATAATCAAGTAGCCATTTTAGATCTATAGTTAAGTGTCATAGACTCGTATATCAGGTGCCTAAGACGCTATAGATATTTGTGTGTCCACTTGTCTCAGATATCACGAGTGTCTTTACATATCCAACCTTACTAACATAGTTACATATCCAAGGAGAAATAATTGATGCCCCATGGGCAAAATACTAGTAACTCCTATTTGTACTTTTGATGTGCCTTACTATTTTAAGGTTGCTCTATCTGCAATTTACAATGTTTAGTACACTACTTCAAATGTGTGTGTATATGTGTGCCTGGGCATATGCTTGTGTATCCACGTCTGTGCGTTTGGGCGTGTTTCTCTAGTTTGGAAGTAAATGATTTACTATATGGAGGCACATCTTGTTTGGAGCATGATTACAAAGAAACAATTCCTCCTAGCAATCGAAGGAGGAGGGACATGAAAGTCTAATTTCTAATTACTTCTTTCACAATAAGGTATATCGGGAGATGGAGAACAAACGCATATATGAAGGTTAAAACAAGGTGGTGCACAATACATTGAGAGACTGAAGGTTAATTATGTCTTTAGGGACCTTACACCTCTTCATAAACAAAAAGTGATATAGTCCAAAACCAAGTAAATGAGTCAACAATCTAGAACAATGGGCTGATCAAGGAGACAGTTAGGTGGCAACCCACCTACTTTTAGACAACATTAAGAGAGGTAAAGATGAGCACTATCTAGACAACATTAAGGGACGGACAATAGGGTGTTCAATTTCAAACTGAAAATCAATACAACAATGAGTTCTTACCAGATTGATCTTACAACAGTCTTTCATCAATTACACAGGTCTAACTCCAAGAAATACAATATTGATATTACAAAGCAAGATGGTGGTATCCTGAAGCTAGAATTTGAGAAGCCCACATAGGGTTGTCTAAAATAGTGTCCTGAAGACATCTAGAAACGAGTTGGGCGACAAGTGCAATGGATGATTTGATTAGACTAAGCAAAACAACGAAAATTTTGCCAACATTACAATAACAAAGTTGTATCCCAAAATTTCATCTATTTTAGTCCTTCTCTGCTCTATTAAGTGCCGTTTGCTCTTTAAGGTTAGCATATAGCACTTATATGGTCATTCTGCGATCAGTTGACGAGCTTGATGAACTGTTTTAGTGCATATGGGTGGGTGAGGGTTGGGGAATAGTGGGGTTGGGGTGCGGTGGGGGCTGATATCAAGTGGAATCGAGGTGTTACACAAGGAGACATGATCTTCGATAAGATCAAACATGGGAAGCATAGCATAGAGCTCATTCAACAAGCGAACACCCTACTCATATTTTGGTCACATAAGGGTAGAGGGGGAGACCTAATGCTACAAGCGAATTTTGGGATGCACCATATTTATCAATAGCTGCCCTGTTTCTGTGCTCCATTGGCTAGAAATTTGGCACCGAAACAAATTTGATGGAACCGGACCGGACCCGTTCTTTGGCGGAGTGGGACGAGGCTGATTTTTTTTGAAACGGGTCCGAACTGGACCGTCCCGAGGAACCAAAATTTTTAAATCATGAAATTTTAATGTTGTCATTTAAGTTATTCATTACCTTAATACTCTGATTATGTATGGGAAGACTGAAGAAAAGAAAAATAGTTCAACTATACGTATACTTGTGGCCCCTGACAGCCACCCACATCCTCATGCCAAGATGTAAAAGACGAACAAAAATATCTTTCAACGTATCTAGAAAGGGCTGAGTGACGTTAGGGATGTGCATCATTTGTTGTGTCACGAGCAAATTTGCAACCAAAGAGAAATACTTGAGTTTCTTGTGAAGCATTAGGGCCTGTTTGGATAGCCTTTTAAAATCTGATTTTTGAGTTTAAACTCAAAAGTTTTAAATTTTTTTGAGAAAACAACTGTTTAAACGTAAATTTTAGGAAGTAGGTTTCAACTGTTTTCTGAACACTTTATTTTTTAATGTTCCTACTGTTTTGCGGTCCCCACCCCCCTAACCCCTTCCCCCTTTCTCGATTCTCTCTCCTCACATTTTTTTCTCTCTTCCTCTCTCTCCTCTCACCTCCAGCCGATCCCCAAGGCGGTGGCGGACACGGACCCAATCCCTAAGGCGGAGAGAGGGCTTTGAGGAGGACGGAGGCGGCCCTCACTCGGCGGATCCGAGCTCGAGGACGACGGATCCGAGCTATTTGTCCTGTTCTCCGACCAAGTCTAACCCTAACCCTAGTTCGCCTCGACGAGGACGACGACGTCTCGTCCTCGTGCCTCGTCCTCATCGACGAAGTCAACGAGGGACGACGACTGTCTCGACCGCCAGCTTAGGGTTAGGGTTTTGGGACTCGAGATCGAATGGGACGACGGAGCGGGGATGTTTTTGGTGTGGTGCCGCCTCGGGTCGGACCTGAGATGGCTGGACACGGGAAAACATGTTCTAGACACGAGGATTCTAGAATGAATTTTTGTTTTATTATTGTATGGATGGACACAGGATACAAGATGCTAATAAATTTTACTGTCGAGGACCGTGCCGGACACAACATGACACAGTATGTAGGAACAAAAAAAAATGAACACAGATGTGTCAATGAAGATTAGGACACAGATGTGTCAATGACACATGACACTTAAATTTAAAGAATTGTTATATAAAAAATTAATTTTTTTTTCAAATTTTTTTTTTTTTTACCAAACATAATTTTTAACTTTTGTTTCTAGAAACTATTTTCAGAACAAAGTAACCAAACGCAAACTCAGAAAGTGTATGCCCAGAAAACAACTTCATAACATATTACAGAACAAAAAAAGTTTATCCAACCGGACCCTTAGCCTTTGTTGTGTCCACATAAGTTCCAATCAGAATGCTCTATGCTCTTTCGTTTAAGAACACATGAACAATGGCTAACATTGACACATGCCAACATATAACTCATTAACAGAGGTAGTCTGATGACTATGCATCAATAGATTCACTTGTCATGTTGTGCATATGGATCAACAAGTCGCGTCAGTTTACAATCTGCAGTGAAATTATTGTCACTGGATATGGATCACAACGGTGGAAGTCCGGATATGGATCACAACAGAAGTCCGATGACTATGAACTTTAAACAAATTAAATAAACACTATAGGTAAATACACCAACTCGAAAAGATAAAAATATTCTTCACAAATAAAATTGACTACTGTGGAAGTATAGAAAATACGCATGCAAAGACCATACAAATGACTTAGTCGAGCAGAGGCGCACTTTTCCAAAATTTGGAGCAGAGACGCACTTTTCGTGGAAAATGTACGTCATCCCGTCATTTAATGGACTAGACTAATAGTTGGCAGACTGACACAATGACCAAGGAGATCAGATTCATTTAATGCTGAAGATCTCCTGCACGTCGATCCAGGTTGTCGTTTTACCAAGGAGATCAGATTCATTTAATGCTGAAGATCTCCTGCACGTCGATCTAGGTTGTCGTTTTGTGACCAGTGTGCTACTTTCCATCAAAGTACGTCAGTGAATTACTTTCCATCAAAGTACGTCAGTGTTGCTACGTCTGCCAAAGTACGTCAGTGTTGCTACTTCTGCCAAAGTATGCTAGTTTTGCTGCTGCCACAAAAGTACGTTAGCCAGTGTTGATTCTCTACAAAAGCCCATTAAAGTACGCATGCGCTTCCTTCACAATAGTGCTTGTCAAAAAACTTTTGTGACCAATTGTATGGGAGATTTTGGTTTATTATTAGGAATTTTAGGCTTGTTGGTGCCACAAAAGTACGTCAGCCAGTGGTGATTCTCTACAAAAGCCCATTAAAGTACACATGTGCTTCCTCCACAATAGTGTGCACAATTTTACATTTCTCCCCACTGAGGGAGAGAAGTATGCACACTTATTTACTTCTAGCCGACAATGAGCGATTATGATTCCAAGCAGATTACATGTATTTAATGCCGTTATTCTCGTGGAACGTGTGCAAGCAGTTGTCACCACAACCCAAGCTTTCCTCGTACACGGGGCCACGTGTCAAATTGACAATAAATTGTACGCGGTTATCCAAAAGTGTGCGCATAAAATGGCAAACACAGTGCAGATTGCCCATTTTGTACGCACATACTCCAATAGTGTTGAACATTATAACTATGGGATCAGTGCTATTCTATACAAGAACGGGCAGAGAATGAAAAATAGAGAGAAGTCTTGCGTGATGTTGCCAGAGCATTCTTGCTGCCAAGTTCTTCAGTGATTTGAGTTCTTGCATTTGTTCTTTTTCGTGTCTTGTAGTCCAAGGAGTAAAGTGATCGACCGCAAATCAGATCTGCATAGCTACTACTTCACCAGAATTTGTACTTAGATTCTTGTATAGAATTTTTATACTTTTTCCAGTTTATAATAAAAGTTAGAACACTTTTGTTTATGGCAAATAAAATGGCGACTCTGATGGGAACGGCCTTCCCCTCCGACGAGAAGGTGGTGGCTCAACTTGACACAACGTTGGTTGGCACAACGCAGAAGTCGTTGGTCGTCCAGTTCGATCAACAATCCTACGAAGAAATGCTGCCCCTCATTCGCAACCAAGACAAGGAAGATCCGCAAGACTTGGTTGCCGAAGCCTCGCTCCTCCTATCCCAATATTGTTGTCAACAAGGGAAAAGAGGTGATCACCTCTACCAACGAGAAGTCACTCGTTGATGGTTCTACTCTTCCATCCCCAGTCAGTGACTTGGTGGACAACGCCTTTAGCTACGTCAGTGTGCTAACTAAGGAGAACAAATCGCGAAGCTCTCGCAACAAGCAACGGATGAGCCAACCATTCCTTGGCAGAAGAATTCAATTCGATGCCAAGGGGGTTACTCATGCCCAAGCTACCAAGCCCCTGCATGTTCAGGGTAACATGCAAGGTAATGCAAACATGGTCTCTGCTGTCCAGAACATCTCGCGAGCAAAGAAAAGTGCGTGCGCATTTTCTGTTTCCCACAACAAACGTGGCAAAGAAGCTGTCCAGCATCAACATCCACGTCACTTGAAGAGGGGGGGCTCGACATTCCACGCTCTAACTTCTACATGCGCGCACAAAAGAAGTCAGCAGAGAAGACTCCTCTTTCGCGTATCAAAATTACGTGCACAACGAACGAAAAATTATGCACAACCCGTCCTGAAGTTGCTGATAGTGCGCCCAATATGCCTGACTTGTGCACAAAGTTATGCGCACATGGACAAAATGCGTCTACTTCTTCTTTCCTTACTTCTTCTGATTTACGTCATGTACTTACGCAAAAAGCGTAAAGAAAGAAAATTTCGTCCCTGTAGTGGAGCTTCCAAGCGAGAACCATTGTCATTGTCACAAAATTGTAATCATTGTTGTTGTTCAAAGGCAATTGAACCATCTACTAAACGGTCTATGTTTGACCGATTGCATTATACTTCGCCTACTAGAAAACAATCTTGGAGATGGAATGAACAACAAAATGTGATGAGGAGCTACCCTTTGCTCCTATCTATATGGCGTCAAGGCTTCCCCACAGTGGAAGACATGCAAGACGAAATACCTCAACATTAGTGAGCCAAAGAAGATTCGACCAGATCGTAGAATCCTTTGAAGGGGTATATCGGAACACTCGTTCCTAAAGGAGTGAACTCCCTCAGACAAGGAGTAATCACTCTTCAGAATCTGAAGCTGACCTTCCAGGGGGTAACAATCCTCCTGGATCCGAGACAGACAGTATAGACTCTAGCTACACAATTCAATCCACTACTCCTTCTGTCGATCACAGAAAGGTCAATGTATATGCCATCGATGATGAACAGGATGCCACCACATCGGCAAGTACGGAGCAACGCCTCAACACACTTAAGACCGCTTTCAAAGACATGCATGTTATGATGCAGAATATGCATCAAATGATGATTGCTCAGCACACTACCATGGCAGCACCAGTGCAGCCATCTCCGGGTGTTCAACCTCTGGGTAATGCAAGCCTAGACGTTGGTCTCAATAATGAATCAACGACACCAGTTCCTAACCCTTTCAACGCTGGAGGTGGGCCTACACTGGTGGTACTGCAAGCTTAACCAACATCTCTTCAGTCAGTTGCACCAACTCAAGCTAACGATACACAAGAAGCCATCCGGGAGTTACGAGCCTGGTTTGATGCCATGAACAACCGAGACAAATTGCAAAAGCTCGGGATAATACAACCTTATCCCTGAGTGGAACAATATTGTGTTTCCACCAAAGCACAAACCACAATCCTTGATTCCGTTCAACGGAACAAAGTCATTAAGACAATCCTTGATTCCGTTCAACGGAACAAAGTCATCCCGTCAATTCATGAATTACTTTGAATCCATGACGGGACACCTGCCGCGGGACGATGCTTTGCTAACTGATGTAGCTTATGAATGATTTTGCAGTCTCCCAGACAACTATATCTCGTCATTCGAGGACCTTCGACGTCTTTCTCGATTCTACGTTGGTGGAATGGACATGACCATGTCAACCCTTATTGACATCAAGAAGAGGGAGAGAGAGAGTACACGTGTCTTCATAGAGCGCTTTGGACAGACAGCTCTAAGATGCCTCATGGTATCCGAGTCCGCGCTTATGGACACTAGCAAAAAAAATATCTTACCGGGAATAAATTTTTGTATAGGCACAACCCAGTTTGAAGAACGGAGTGCATTTATAGAGAATATTGATATTGCTGAACAGAATGCAAAGGAGATCAATTTGCTGGGGATTAAAGTGCCTGGCTTGGAAGATAAAGGCAAGCGCTCCTTCAACAACAACAACAACAACAACAATCGCAACAAGGAAAAGAAGCCTTTGCTATGAACATATCCAAACGGGTTGCCTCCCCGCCGAAGCAGAAGGCTCCAGAAAACCCGAAGCCTAAAAAGGAATACTCTTTTGATTAGGGAGGTAATCAGCATCTTCGATTGTCTGATGAAAAGTAACAAGCTGCAGTTGTCTGACATTAAACGGCCGGATGAAGCAAACCAGACTAACGATTCGAAATACTATATGTATCATCAGTACGTACACCATCCTACCAATGATTGTTATGTGTTGGAAAGAAAGATTCAACAGCTAATAGATGCAAAAGCTATCACACTTCATAACGATGAGAAGACGGTCACCGCCAACTTGGTCTCTTTTCAATTTGGTGACTTACCAGCCCAGGAGGTTCCAGATTGTGTCATTTCGACACCAAAAGCAACGATGGAGATTGTCAACCTTTCACCAGCTTGCGATTTCCACCAGCTTGCGATTTCCACCAGCTTGTGATCAAGTCGAAGTGGTGAGGTTATGTGGGTCCATCCAGATCTATTGCAGGATATGGAGCAAGAAGCAACGTCTTCAAGCTTTACAGTCAAGCGGAGGGGCCAAAAAAATAAATCATGTAATATAGTTTCTATAAAGCAAAACTCAGATGACGATCAAGATCAACCTGGGGATAGTACTCTCCTCGAATCTGTATTCTGAAATTTGAGTATAACTCCACGAGTCTATCAGCAGGCCTCGCATAACTCACCAGCAATGGCGTATAATAGGCAGCGTTCCATTATACAAGACACAACACATCTTCCATACAAGACTAGGGGAGGAAGACGGGTCCATTACTCTTATGCACATGCCTTCTCCTTCATTATCAATGGGTTCATCAACAACACTCGAAATAAAAAATCATTCCGTCTTATGCAGAAGATGAAATACGACTTCCAAAAGGTCGAAGTTTTGAACTATGGCAAAGGACGACGCATTCCTTTACAGCCTTAGAGTTATTATAGAAGAATTCACAGTGGATTGGGATACGAAAATGCTAGTATGCAAAATCGCCCCAACAGGCCTAAGAGGTCCCGTAATACGAAGGACAAGTCCTGCCACATGGTCCTTCTTTCCCCAGTTCCTGAAGAAGCCATAACTTGAGAGACTAGGTCTGGCAAGACCTATCGAAAAATAGATGAACCAGCCCAAGAGGATCCTCCTCCTGTTTCCTCTACTCTTGCTGCTCCAGTTGTTGCCAAAGCAGGTCTGTCGAAGCCTACAGCAGCAGGAAAAGGAAGTCCGTTTTGACAAGTCTTTGAAAAAGAATCCACCTCAGGGACTTGACAAGCCGTATAATTTTGACACATTGGCACAACTTGCCAATACACCGGCTCGACTTTCCATCTTCGAGCTACTTCGTCTCTCGAAGGAAACTCGTGATGCGTTGAGCGAGGCGCTGACGCATGCAGACTCGTAGCTAAGTGAGTCAGATACACATAGATCCAGGTTTCTCACTCAGCATCATCCCCAGGAGCTTGCTGTGAGCTCGAAAGATTTCGATGCACAACCTGTCAACAACCAACACTACAATCTTAAGTTCAATGCTAGAAGGAGCCACCCCTTGGGAGAAGATGCACCTAAAAATTCATATATGCGATCTTCGAACTGAGGTCACGTGTTATGTGATTGACTTGGAGGTATCCTACAATGTCCTGCTTGGATGCCTATGGATACATGAGAACAAGCTTGTGCCTTTCACCCTGCACCAATGCTTCAAATATCTGGACAGTCAGGGAGAAGTCAAGACTGAGTTCGCTGACATCAACCGTTCAGGGGTGTCGAGGCGTACTACTCCGATTCTGTCCTCTATACACCAGAGTTCTAGAGGAAGAAGTCAATGAAGCCGATGAGGCCGAAAACACTCCAAGAGAGGAACCCCTTAGGATTCGGGTTTGATTCGGGTCAAAGGGCGTGTCACTCGCCAAAGTTTGCCTGAACCGCTTGTAATCAATCTTCGCAAGCCAATTCGTGAGGAGAAGGCGAAAGAACCATTGGTGATAAATATCACCAAAAGCAAGCAGAAAGAACCACCCCTTGTCATCAATCTTCGTCGCAACAAGCACTCTACTCCAAAAAGCCAGCCCTTGATTATCTATCTCACTAAGCCTGCTAGTAAGGCAAAGCCCGTTGTTGACTTTGTAGAGGAGAAAATTTTGTACTTTATGAATAAAGATGACGCTCATTCGCACTAGACTGATGTTGATTTCGTTGCTAGAGAATTCTTAGCGGCTCTAGGTACTTATGATCCTCTGTCCATACCAATGGCAACATATTTCCGAACGGGCACATCATATCACTCCGATGAGGGAACCTGTTTCGTCATTCCAATACTCTTTAGCAAGGCTAAAGATAAGAGGGTAGTTCCAGAAAGGCGGAATGGAAATCAACAAATATTCTTTAGCAAGGCTAAAGATAAGAGGATTACGTATACCGATGACTGAGAGAAAGATACCGGAAAGATGCAACTCCATCGCTATAGTCGACCTGCCAAAAACATTATCCAGAAAATGGGCTACGACTTGAAGTCCGACAAAGGTCTCAACTATGAAAAATGTCAACGTCTGCAAATATGCCACTTTTCTCCAAAAGCATGCCTGAAATCTACTACCAGCGAACACGTAGTGGTTTAGGTTATGGGATTCTGACGAAAGCATATGCGAGGTATTCAAGCATGCTCTCTCTATTAACATGGTGTCAACCGACTCAGTTGATGAAAGATGACTAATCCTTAGAGCCTTTCGAGACCGATCTGTGGGCACAACGGATGGAGTCACAACGGGAGCTACGGTTCGAACAACACGAAACACCTACAAAGGATGAAATTGTCCAGATCGATATAAAAGATCAGTCCTCCCCAAAACCAATCTTCATCACCAAAAGTCTCTAATAAAGACAAACAAGCTCTGGTAGAACTCATAAAAGAGTACATTGACGTCTTTGCTTGAAGCTACGAAGACGTGTCCGGTCTGGATCCCCAGATAGCTACGCACATGCTCAATATCCTTCCTAATGCTAAACAAGTGAAACAACAGCAGCAATTCCGCCCAGGTGTGATGGATACGATCGAAGATGAAGTTAAAAAGCTGATAGTATGCGACTTTGTTCGGAAAGAGTAACATCCTGACTGGATGGCCAATGTGATTCCGGTCATAAAAAAGAATGGGAAGATCCGGGTTGCATAGATTACCAAGACCTGAATTCGGCTTGCCCTAAAGATGAATTTCTTCTTCCTATTACATATGTCATGATTGACAACACTTGCGGCTTTGAGCGTATGTCATTCATGGATGGATTCTCGGAAAACAATCAAATCAAGATATTTTTCGATGATGAAAAACGCATGTCGTTCCGGACTCCGTTGGGAGTGTACTGCTACACAGTAATGCCCTTCGACTTAAAGAACGCAGGAGCAACGTACCCACGAGCCATGAGTACAATCTTCCGCGAGCATTTGCGGAAGACGGTCGAATGTTATGTGGGCAACATTGCAGTCAAGAGTCGTCTCAAAGATAATCACCTTCAAGATTTGAGAACGGTGTTCGGACTAATGCGTCAACACCAACTCAAAAAGAATCCGACCAAGTCCTTTCTGGCAGTCTTTAGTGACAAGTTCCTCGGATTCGTTATAACCTCTAAGGGTATTCATTTAGACCCTGACAAAGTCAAAGCCATTGTTGAAATGCATCCTCCACGAAACCTTAAGGAGCTTCATGGATTGCAAGGCCGATTGACATATATCAGGAAGTTCATATCAAATCTCTCAAGACGATGTCATCCGTTCACTCAGCTTATGACAAAAGGGGTAACATTTGTATGGAACGAAACATGTCAGTGATCATTCGATGACATCAAACAATACCTTACATCCTCCGGTTCTGGTGGCCCCAATTGTAGGAAGATTCGAGCGATGGGTCACTCTTTAGATGCCCTGCTTGTACAAAAGAGTGACGAAGGTCATCAACATGCTATCTACTATCCCAGCCGTATGATGGTCGGTGCCAAGCACAGGTACAATCCCGTGGAAGGAATGTCTTGCCCTAGTGTTCGCCATCCAAAAGACACGACACTATGTGACTGATCAAACAATCTACGTCATATCCAAAGTGAACCCTCTATGAGTGCTGATGACTAAATCCAGTACACTCAACTCTCGCCTAGCTATATGGGTAATGCTATTATCGTTATACGACATGGTGTACGTTCTACAAAAAGCGGTGAAAGGTCATGCTTTGGCTGATTTTCTCACAGCCCATTCAGTTCCTAAAATATAGAAATTGTATGATGATATTTTCGATGAAGTGTTGGAGTCCAACATGGCAATGGAGGATGACACTTGGCAAACGTTCTTTGATAGTGAATCAAGAATTGGGCCCAAGGGAAATATCGTCGCCGGTGTAGGGATAGTCCTCGTCTGTCCCGACAAGCTGTTAATACATCGTGCATATTCTCTCAAAGAACCATGCTTTAACAATGTAGCAGAATTTAATGCTCTGCTCATTGGTCTCCAGTTAGCTAAGTAGCTAGAAGTAAAATATCTAGAAACCTACGACTTCTCTAAGATGATAATCAATCAGGTTAGAGGGGAATATGAAGTCCGTCATGAAAACCTTATCCCCTATTATCAAGCTACGATCGAGCTGGTTTCAACCTTCTCTGGATTCTTCATCGAGCACGTGCCTCAGCTGCAGAATATGGAGGTTCTTGCATTTCATCCATGGGGGCATCATCTTCTTCCTCGACCAATGAATCATCATCTTCCTCCCCAACCGTAGTAGTTGCTTCCTTTGTTATTCTGGAGCTACCCCGCAGATCAAAATCTCGATGGAACTTGTTGGTCGAGCAATAAAAGTTGTCGTAAGAATGCACGATGCGTAGGGGAGCATCCCTGGAGGGTAGGGTGAAGTTGGCAATGGTGCAGCCCATGCTGGAGTACCGCCACCCATGAGCTCCATCGATCAATCCCCCGGAGGACCAGAGGCAAGTACTGGCATTCCCAACATAGAGCTGATCATAGCCAAAGAGCGGATCATAGGCAGATATGGCTCTATGGAGCATTCATTATCACTCCTGTAGACCAGGTGGGAAGGTCGGATACTTAGCACCCAAATAAAAACTCCGACCAGCAAAGCTGACCTTTCTTTACTCCGGACATCACCCCAGTCATAGAAGCTTGAACCTCGATGCTCGGCTACAACTTCAGGGGAGATACAATAACAGGACAAGCCCACTCCCAGGTTCAGTGCTCTTCTGGTCTTAAAAGGAGTAACATCTTCCCAAGTGGACTCTCTGTACTTGCAGAGGAACACAAGTCTGGTGGCATCGTCGCTTTCTAGACCAGGAGCCATCAAGCGTTTGTGATGCAGCAACAGCCATCCCATCAGATAAATGTATGGCATTTCTGTCCTCAGGAAGTCATTTTGACCTATGGGCTCTTTTACCAAGGATTCAATAAATTTTCGAAGACCAGCATTCATTCAACATACCATGGCAGGTAGAAGAGACATCTTGTGCTCAAAGACCAGCCGTACCGTCGGGAACAATACATTGCGATGGAGTCGATCCACTGAACTAGAACCCCCAGGGACGATAACCCCAAGGACTACCCATCGTCGAAGCCACAGAGAGAGGCAACCGTCTAGCAAAGCTTCAAGAAAAAATTTCTTACGAGTATGTCTGAGGTAGCTGTAAATGTATGTGTCGGCGGAATATTTCCCCACAACATCCTCAAGACGTACGCTTATCTAGTACCTTATAGTCCCTCCTAAGATGCTCAACCTCATTAGCATCCAGTAGTCGAATGGAATGGGGTGAATTTCAGTGGTCTCTATCTTCAATCGATTCGCGAAAAGATAGGTGTACCATTTTGTGATGTAGACGGTGCCAGAGTTTTCCTGTAAAGGTGGTTGCAGGTCAAATAGTGGCACATCAGCTCCTGATACACCTCGATGAGCCGGGGTTCTGTTTTTGCGAGATCTTGGAGCTCCCTATTGGTGGGGACATTCCTCGTATGGTAGTTCCTCCATTGGTAGATCTGACACCACGTGCATCTCGTGCAATGCGAACCCCAATTCGCCCTGCGGGGTAGAGAAAGTCCCGGTACGGACATGATATCGTTCCACCAGAGCGAGGAACATGTTGTGATTTGGGACGATGCTGTAGCAAGTTGCCAGGACGACATTGTAAAGTCCTATTTTTGCAAGTTCTTATGCGTACTTCTTCAGTACCCATAAATTGAGCCGGTTCCAACGGACATTGTTATTACTGACCCATCCAGTAAGTGCATTTCTTTAAAGGATATATTCCTCCAGCTCGAGTGAAAAGATTCGACGTCAGCCAAGGTTCAACGAGCGAAGAATCTTTGCTAGGTACAAACCTGGGATACAATCCGTGCATCAGAATAGAAGGTCCGTCTTAGGTACTATAGAAGAGGTTCTTTCCTTGATCATCATGCTTGTGGCAGATTCTTTCGGGTTTAGCGTCGTGGATCCAAGGAGTTAAATCCCAGTTCATCTTCCTCCTCTTCCTCTGAAATGTGGCATGGTAAAACGCAAAGGATAATCTCGTGCCATGTTGGGGAGGTACATCTCCCTATCACCGACTTTAAAGACCCATGCCTCCTTTTGGGTTTCGTCTGAGATGCTCTGCTGATGACATCTCCAAATAAGAATGCGGGATTTGCATATTATTCATCGTCCAATGAAGTGAAGGGCTCACTGCTCATCAAAGACAGCAGCATCCTTTCACCCTGTGCAGCTATTAGAAGTTGTTTGGTCTGTAGCAGAGCCCTGTCAGATTGAGAGAATTTCACATGGAACAAGTCCTCCATATAGTTGGTATGCAGAAGCCCAGCAATGGATCCCAGCATGCTAGCAAAGGGATCCATCGATAAGTCGACTGCAAAATTTATGAACATGAGGTCAAATTCATGAAGAAATATGTACAAAAGTACTTGCTTCCTAAGCAAAGAAGATAAATCTATGCGCATACTCAGAGTTGACAGAAACTCTGAAAAGTGCGCACAAGAAAATCTCTTTGAATGAAGTCAGTTTATGCGTGCATTTTTTAAGTTCACGAAAACTTTTGGAAAGGTGTGCATTAATCTCTCTGTACGAGAAAGTCAAGATTGAGCGCATACTTCAAGTTTGCAGAAACTGTTGAAAATGCGGGCATAAGTTTCACTCTAAAAGAAGAAAAGTGCGTGAGCTCCTCAAATTCGTGAGAACTTGAAAAGTGCACGGGATGGTTGATTCCACTATGAATGAGGAAAGTGCGCGGGTTCTCAAATTCGTGAGAACTTGAAAACTGAGCGGGATGGTTGATTCCACTCTGAAAGAGGAAAAGCGCGCAAGTTCTCAAATTTGTTAGAACTTTGAAAGTGCGCTGGATGGTGGATTCTACTCTGAAAGAGAGAAATGTGCGCGTACATACGTCTCTGTGTTCCATGACACGTCATCATCTCCTTCTATTCTTTCTCAGAGATTACAATGTATATGTAAGATAAAAAAAAACGTGAAGATGTGTGCTCTGCCGCAGGTCGAGCCACCGCCGCACGGGAAGAAGAGGCCGATCCCTTTCCTTTGCTTTCCTTCCTGACTGAGAACCCTTGGGGCTTTTGAGAATGAGAAGAGTTTTCAGAGTTCGTAAAGTCTCTCTCCAAAACTCCGTTATTTATAGACCATGGATAAAACCCTTAAGCTGCCAAAGTAACGCTTTTGGGTCCATGCAGAAAATTATGCCAAAGATTACATCTTGAAAATCGTGATTAATGACGACGCATAGAATAAGCAACCATGTCAGCAAGCTGTTAAGATTCTGCCCAAAATACGTGCACAAAATCAAAACTACCTTCCATGCTTCTAAATTCAAAGTATTTCAAATTTATTTTGAAAATTCGAAAACTTTGAAGGTCTTGTAGAAGCATAGAAAATATGACTTAAAGGAGCAGAGGCGCACTTTTCCAAAATCTGGAGGAGACGTACACTTTCCTTGGAAAATTAGAAGAGGCGTACTTTCCTCTCAGCAGCGCACTTTTTCACTAAACTAGTCCGAATAAGCAAGCTTTCTCCTCGTCGTCCCGTCATTTAATGGGCCGGCTGGCAGTTGGCAGACTGACACGGTGACCGAGGAGATCAGATTCATTTAATGTTGAAGATCTCCTTCACATCGAACCAGGTTGTCGTTTTGTGACCATTGTGCTACTTTCCATCAAAACACGCCAGTGAGCTACTTTCCATCAAAGTACACTAGTGTTGCTACTTCTGCCAAAGTACGCCAGTATTGCCAATGTACGCCAGTTTTGCTACTTCTGCCAAAGTACACCAATGTCGTCACAAAAGTATGCCAGCCAGTGTTGATTCTTTACAAAAGCCCATAAAAGTACGTATGTGCTTCCTTCACAATAGTGCGCACAATTTTACATTTCTCCCCACTGAGGGAGAGAAGAATGCGCACTTATTTACTTCTAACCGATAGTGAACGGTTGTGATTCCAAGCATATTACGTATATTCAATGTCGTAATTCTCATGGAACGTATGCAAGCAGTTGTCACCACAACCCAAGGTTTCCTCATACATGGAGCCACGTGTCAAATTGACAATAAATTTTGCGCGCACTAAGCAGATCGTAGGTAGCAGTTATCCAAAAGTGTGCACACAAAATGACAAACACAGTGCATATTGTCCATTTTGTGCACACATACTCCAATAACCGTTTCAAGTATTTGAACATTATAAATATGGTATCAATGCTATTATATACAAGGACGGACAGAGAACAAAAAATAGAGAGAAGTCTTGCATGCTGTTGTCAGAGCCTTCTTGATGCCAAGTTCTCCAGTGATCGAGTTCTTGCATTTCTTCTTCTTCTTCTTCTTCGTGTCTTGTAGGAGTAAAGTGATCTACCACAGATCAGATCTCCATAGCTACAATTTTTCAAGAATTTGTACTTAGATTCTTGTATAGAATTTTTGTACTTTTTCAAGTTTGTAATAAAAGTTAGAACAACTTTTGTTTATGGCAAATAGCTACATACAGAAACAAGGTGGTGCACAATACATTCTTAACATTTTAAAGAAAGTTAAATTTTTTTTTAAAATTATATATTAAGAAAAATGACATGCTAAATCACTATAATTCTAAGACTCTAGGCTTCGCTTCCGATGGCGAGGTGGTGACTGGAGGACGGTCGGACAGAGCGGTGGTTGTTGTGGGCACTAGCGCGCGAAGCGGTCTAGCGTGGAGGATGTGAGGTGTAGCGGGATGCGAGCGGCTGCCTGGCGTCAGGGGTGTACGGAACGACGGTGCTGTGAATGCGCGGGGGTGTGCGACATGTCGACAGCAACATGTGGAGATCCAGGAAGAAGAAGGAGAGAGAGAGAGAGAGAGTGTAAAATTGTTAGATAAGGGCAGACTAGATGGGAGTTTAGGACCCTAGGTAATTAATTTTGGGAGATTCCATAATAAATTGGCCAAGTCGGGGATTCGTTTGTTTTGGAAACACACCCGGCCCGTCTTGTGAATTTCACATGGCAAGCCAAACCCCGCCTTGTTTATTTTTGAAATTTTACAAACAGACTTGTTTGGACAATTTACATTTCGGTCCGAGTCATAACCGTGGGTCCTGGACCGTATGCCTAGCCCTACGTAATATCAACAAAGAAAAATGTTCTTATATGGAGCTTCTCATACTCCACATTTGAGCCTATTTTGATGGTAGAAAACTTGAATGATTGATTGACTGAATGCTCAAACGTTCCGGTTCCAAGTCGATCACTTAAAGGTAACAAAAAGGGTTCACTAATAAAAGTTGTCGAAGGAATTGGAGTCATGGTAGCAAATCAAATAAAGCCCTTACTCTTAAGAAATAGAGTTACTTCATCAATCCATACTCTAGCAAGTATACCATCCATAACGTTGGTTTTTACTTGAAAATTTAACTGGGTAACCATAATCACCGTACTAAAAATAATTTTGCTCCAAAAACATATTGGAGCAGATATTTAGTTTTAATCACTTTAAATATGTTCTTATATGGAGCTTCTCATACTCCACATTTCAGCCTATTTTGATGGTATAAAACTTGGATGATTGATTGACTGAATGCTCAAACATTCCGGTTCCAAGTCGACCACTTAAAGGTAACAAAAAAGGCTCACTAATAAAAGTAGTCGAAGGAATTGGAGTCGTAGCAAATCAAATAAAGCCCTTACTCTTAAGAAATAGAATTACTTCATCAATCCATACTCAAGTATACCATCCATAACGTTGGTTTTTACTTGAAAATTTAAGTGGGTAACCATAATCACCGTACTAAAAATAATTTTGCTCCAAAAACATATTGGAGCAGATATTTAGTTTTAATCACTTTAAATGGACAAAAATGTGATTCTAAAACAATTGGGGTTCAATGATGGTTCATGTTTGCTGTAGAAACTACGTCCGTTGAGACTAGAGTGGAGTTATTGAGAAATCCATTTAGAAACAAGGAGCAATAGTCCAATTCCTAATAAGTATTGAGGGGTATTTGAAATAAAGAACATTTTAAAGGAAACATGGGGCAGGGAACAGGGATCAGTTCACATGTGCTGTTGCGATCTACACTAATCTAAAATTGAAGGATTTCCAAGGTTTCAAGGAAGCTTGGAGAATCAGTAAGATAGGTAGGGGCATGGAACCTATCTGTAGACGACTCTTATTGAAGATGGAAGAACATTATCCCATGACTAAGGCCATCTCCAACCCAAGTCCTCAAACCTCAAATTGAGAATTTTTCCTCAAAATTCATCTCCAACCCATCCTCAAAATGGAAGAATTTCCTCAAATTTTTTTGAGGGAAGAACCCTCTCCTCAAATTTGAGGAGAGAGAGAAAATCCTCAAATTTGATGATCCACTATTTATGACCATTTTGCCCTCCAAGTTTTAGCTAATTACTAATATATCCTACATATGTTAAACACTAAACTTAATTAACTTACCATATTTTTTAATTTATAATTATAAATAATATAATAATTATACTATTAAAATATTATTGTTGAGATCTTCAAATAAAATCTAATATTGAATATATTTGTTATTAATATTTTTCTATTAGATTCATTTGATTAATAAAATAATATTTAAATAATTTGGCAGAAATTAATAGAATAACATCAAACTTTCTAAAATTAAAATACATTTGACTTAAAAAAACATAAACAAATACATCGAAATTTAAAATTACGCAACCAACAATATTAAATAATATAACGTTAATGTTATATTAAAAAAAGCATAAACAAGTACATCAAAATTTAAAATAATATTAAATAATATAATATTATCTCGGTAAATAATATTAATAATATAACATTAATGTATATGATTATATTAAATAGTTGTAAAAAAATAAATTTATGTAAAAATAAATAATGATTGTTTATTATCTGAGGATTGATGGATTGAAGATATAAAATTTTGAGGATAGCATAATATAGGAATATTTCTTTTTGAGTCCTCAAATTGAGGAAACTTTTGAGGATGAGCTGGAGATGGCCTAAATCACTATCACTATACAGCAAGCACCTCATCATGTATACCAAGCTAATTTGGAAACTAAGCAAGCACCTCATCATGTATACCAAGCTGATTTGGAAACCAAGGTGCTAAGTGAAGGACATTCATTAGGCTAGCTATAGGAAAGGCAATTGCAACAAGCTTGTCAAACATCCGGTATTTATCTTGGCTTAGTTCCTCATGCTACAATTTTCTTGATGATAGTCTTTGGTGCTTGATTGTTTAAGGATCCGTTTCTGGGGAGATTTTGTTTCTTAACAAGCTTTTGCCATCCAAGGTGCAATCATTTTTTGTTACGACCATGACTGATATGAAGTGTTTAATGAGCTGTCCAGAAAAAGAATGAAGAACGAATAGAAGACTTCCATAGATGCAAACAGTCCAGAAGGAGTGTAGAATGATCTCAAGACTTCCCAAGATACAGCTCTGCAGACTGCTGTGCTAGATATTAGTAAACTGATGATTTTCTGTGCTCAGTGTGTTGACTTATGAGTGAAGCTCATGGAGGGACACGAGGGTTCTCAAGCAATCTGTATGCTGAATAATCAGCATTCCAGGACTACTTGTGATTGACTTATGAGCGTAGATGTTGATGTGTCTCAAACCTTGAGGGGAGCAACCACATAGAAGTCACTTGTGTATATTATCACTGGTGGCTTCTCTGGGCTCGTGTGTAATTTTGGATAGAGTATTGTAGTTTTATTGTGCCTGCCAACATCAACGCATGTAAACATAGGTCTCTCTGAAAGAAAGAGGAAGAAATATGGTTGCTTGCTATTACTTCACTAGCTGCCAGTATTAAAGGTCCATGTGTGATGAGTGATGACCTAGCCTAGTTACATGATTTTAGTTTTACTGGTCTTGTGGACTTTGCTTGAGCACACTGCGACCTTGACAACTTAATTTCCTATATAAGTTGACTAGACAGATTCTCAAAATTTCCGTTGCTCCTGATTTCCAAGAAGGGCTTGCTCAATGGCTTGAAATATGAGCTAGCTTAGCAGTTACTTTCATCATTGATAACATACTGGTGGCTCCCACACCTGGCACATTGATATATCAAGGGATGTGCTTGTAGTTTAGCTTGGCTAGTCAAAGGGGAACAATAACTTGCATGTTTATTTAGAGGTTTGTTTACTGGTCTCGAGGATAGGTTGCATCAAGAAGAAAGATTTTGGCTCGCCCTCCAAAAATCATACAAATAAAGAAATGAATTCCAAACAGGAGAAATCATGCAACATGATTTACTTTATTGAAATCACATGCACCTGACACAAACAGCTTTGATAAGCCTACTTACCATAAGCGGATAAGCGGTGCACAAGATTCTCCATACCTT
Organism: Iris macrosiphon; assembly: GCA_036927795.1. Classification (NCBI taxonomy): domain Eukaryota; kingdom Viridiplantae; phylum Streptophyta; class Magnoliopsida; order Asparagales; family Iridaceae; genus Iris; species Iris macrosiphon. The sequence continues at coordinate 99,420,638 of JAYESA010000017.1, forward strand.
GTGTGCAATGGTCTTTCAATCCTCTAAATGTAAAAAAAAAAACATCAGGATACCTGTGCCAATTTTACATCATGTAAACTTGTGGCAAGTTAGGATCACTCAGTGATAACTAAGGATATCCAACTGTTCAAAAAATCAGTCTAAAGACAGAAGAGTATGCTAGTATGTGATGTCACAATGCGATTAACTAAATCAAAAGGGTGATCTACAGCCAACAAATCAATCTCCAAACAAACCAACAAATAGGTGGTGGCGAAGAAAATCTGCTGTTATATATCCCTCTCTTCAAGAATGAAGTCAAATGGACAAACTTAAATTATTTCAAGCTAATGCAACCAGTTTGGGAAGTGCATATTTCTTTGATATCAAAAAGCCATTATAGTATCCTAAGTCATTATAGTATCCTCCCTTGTGTCAATGTGCTTTCGGGCACCAACTAGTAAGTTTCTGGAACCAGCTCAGTGGAGGACCAGCCCATCTATAACAGGCACAAAATGATTTTATCTTTATACAGGCACCAAGCTAGTGCAGTTCCAGGAATGTGTTTTGTTGGGTTAATTCATTTGAGCTCACAAAAACTACACATTATCTTAATATTATTAACATATGTTGATATGGTATGTTGGGTGTCATATTTAAGTATAGTATAAGCACATGGGAATATTCTGAGGACATATTTGGGATGCCATAATATGTCACAGGATATTCCATTATGAGATTATTGTCATAATGATTGAGATCATTGTATTAATGACTGTAAGGCTATATAATGCCAATGAGACAATCAATAAAATAACAACTAATTTCAACATGGTATCAGAGCCAAGTTTTCACAAACCCTAGCTATCACCAAGCTTCTACAAACCCACAGGAGGATTTCCTAGATCTCCTCCACCGAACTCTTCCACGCCCCCCCCCTTCTTCCCTTCTCTTCTCTTCTCCGCCCTTCGCAGGCCGCCCTTCGCTGTTGCTGTCCCGTCCCGCTACTGCTGCGGCTACTACTACTGCTGCTGCTGCTGCGACGGCGGCTGTGACATGCGTGCTGCCGCCTCCTCCGCACCAGCACAAGACAGGGCCTAATAGGGATGCCTAGATCTGAAAAAAAGGGGGGACATGTTCGGATCTAGGAGCGGACGATGAGGACGAGCGTAAGTCATGGAGCGGACGTGACGTGATTGGATAGACGACGCATCGATGGAGGAGATCATCAAGAAGCTAGATTCTGCAGAGGTGGCGACGTTGATGAAGTTGTTGACGATGTCGGCTGGTGAGAACACGACACGAACATCGCCGGAGTTGAAGCTTCCCTCCATCGATCTGAAATTAGATGGACCAGCCACCTATCTGAGTTGGTCACGGCGGGTGAGAAGAACCCTCGCAGGAAAAAACATGGAGGGGTTCCTGACGGACGAGACGACAGAGTCGGACGAGGGCTCGACAGGACGCGATGAGTGGAAGTCCACTCATATTGTGATCTACATCTGGCTTCTCAACTCCTTAGTCCAGTCTATTGCCGCCACAGTAGACGGTATTGAGATGGTGAAAGATGTGTGGGAGAAGTTGAGAAGGACCTATGATGGTGTGGGGAACAACTTACGGGTCTTCCAGATAAAGGAGGAGATTGATGACACCGTACGGGGAGAGAAGACGGTGCAGGAGTATGCCACGGAATTGAAGCGTCTGTGGTTGGATTATGATCACTCCTCAGATCGGACGAGCTGCGGGAACCCTAAGTGTAAGGAGAGACAGGTGTGTCTGCAGGAGAGGACGATGAAGTTCCTCAAAGGGCTGACTGCAGCTTTCGCACAGAGGACGGCCCTACTTCTAGCCCAACCAAAGATCCCTAGCCTTGAGGAGGCTATCTCGGCCATGATCCAGGAGGAGACACGCATCAGGCTGCAAGCCGGGACAGGTGGTTCCCCCGAAGCAAAGTCAGCACTAGCGATCACCAGCTCAGGTAACACAGGATCTAAGGGAGAGCCCTGGCAGCATAACCGGCAGTGCTACAACTGTGGGGAGATGGGTCACCATCGGTATGCTTGTACCAAACCACCTAGGGAGGGAGATTCAGGTGGTGGACGAGGACCGTTCGGCGGACGAGGATATAATGGAGGACGTGGTCGTGGACGAGGGGGTAGACGAGGCGGCCGAGGAGGTTATCGGGCGAACCTCCTGATATCAGAAGGGAACGGAGAAGCTGATGGCACCTTTACTGTGGAGGACCAGGCACTGGGAGACATGAGGAGTAGAACAGAGGAGGCGTCCACCTCATTCTTTGTTAGGGGGAACGCTGCCATGTATGCCCATCCATCAGAAGGTACTGACGAATCACTTGCCCTTGCGTCTATCTCTTCCCTTAAATCATCAGACTGGATTATCGACTCGGGAGCATCTCGGCATGTGACGGAGAATGCTAGTAAGTTTTCTTCCTACACTCACCTAGCATCAGCAGACAGCATTCAGACAGCTGATGGCACTTTCCAGCAAATGGTCGGTAAGGATACTGTTAATTGTACAGGTTCAGTAAGATTATCCAATGTTTTACATGCTCCATCATTTCCAGTCAGTCTCTTGTCCATTAGTTCTATAATCCTCCAACTTAAATGCATTGTTTCTTTTGATATTCCTAAGGTGACCTTCCAGGAGAAAGGGACAGGACGAAGACTTGGGACTGGCACTTGGCATGAGGGACTGGTACCTAGATCGAGAAGGACTGGACTCAGCATTGGTATCTATGGCAGAGAAGGCTGGCATGGAAGGACTGCAGCAGAGGACTGAGGGTACCTTGATACTCCATCATCGGAGGATGGGACATTCTTCCTTTGATACTCTAAGTAAGTTGTATCCAGAGATTTATGCAAAAACAAATAAAGAAAAATTAGTATGTGATGCGTACGAGTTAGAAAAACTTACTAGGAGCTCATATGTTGGCACGGGTCATAGGAGCACTTTTGCTTTTGAGGTAGTACATTCTGATGTCTGGGGTCCATGTGCTACTAACACTATGAATGGTTCTAAGTACTTTGTTTCTTTCATTGAGTGTGCCTCTCGTGTTACCTGGTTATATTTGATGAAAAATAAGAATGATGTACCTGCTTGTTTTCGGAATTTCCATAAGCATGTCCAGACTCAGTACAAAGCAGTTGTGAAGGTACTGAGGTCTGACAATGGAACGGAGTATACCAACAGGACGCTTGCAGAATACTTGTCAGCACACGGAATACAGCATCAGACCACATGTGCATACACACCAGCACAAAATGGAGTTGCAGAAAGGAAAAACAGACACCTTCTGGAGGTCGCAAGAAGTATGATGATCGACATGAATGTCCCACAGAGTCTGTGGGGGCATGCAGTGTTGACAGCAGCTCAACTCATCAACAGGATGCCCTCGAAGGTCCTCGGATGGAAGTCCCCATGTGAGGTATTGCAAGGCAATAATAGTGGGACTCCCACTGAAGGTGTTTGGGTGTGTGTGTTTTGTGAAGGACAACAGGCCATCAGTTGGGAAACTTGACCCTAGAGAGGTCAAATGCATCTACGTAGGCTACTCGACGACCCAGAAGGGGTATGTGTGCTGGAGTCCAGTAGAGAAGAAGAAGTTTGTCAGTATAAATGTCCACTTTCGGGAGCATGAGCCATACTACCGCCAGGACGGAACTTCACACAACACGCCTAATACTGCCAGTATTAGGCGAGAGGGGGAGATGGAGAACTTGGTGGTAACCGATTTAGAAGTTTGGCATGGAGGCACGAAGAAGGGACAAGAAGGTGAAGGTGTTAGGCCTACGGCTCAGGGAGAGTTACTTACCTACAGCAGAAGAGAGAAGCAAACTGCCGGACCAGTACCGACAGTGCCAGTGCCAAGTCCCTTGCCTGCGTTCGTCCCAACTCCTGAGGCACCGACACCAACCCCCCTTCAGGTGATACCCCCTCCTTCACAAGATATTATTCCTCCTACTTCTACTCCTCCCACACCACTATCTGTACGGAGGACCACTCGCAGCAATACAGGAAATCCTCCAAACAGATATGGTTGGGATATTGCTCAGTTTGTTTCTTATGACCATATCACTTCTTCTCATGGAGCATTTATAGCATCTTTGGATAGTATTACTGTACCTAACAATTGGCAGGATGCCAAGAACGATCTGAAGTGGAAAGCGGCAATGCACGAGTTAGGAGCTCTGGAGAAGAACCACACTTGGGAGCTTGTGAGACTGCCAGAGGGGAAGAGAGCAATTGATGCAAGTGGGTCTTTACCGTGAAGCAGAACCCAGATGGACAGGTTGAGCGCTACAAAGCTCAACTAGTAGCCAAAGGATACAGTCAGACGAAGGGAATCGACTATGACGAGACTTTTGCACCAGTTGCAAAGATGAGCACTGTCAGGACTCTGATTTCTCTGGCAGCGAATGGTGGATGGAAGCTACACCAACTGGATGTGAAGCATGCGTTTCTTCACGAAGATCTAGTGGAAGAGGTGTACATGGAGATACCACCAGGATTTGGCACCAATCAGACAGTGGACAAGGTCTGCAGGTTGAAGAAGTCCCTCTATGGACTGAAGCAGTCTCCTCGAGCGTGGTTTGACAGATTCAGAAGGGCGATGATAGGGATGTGATATCAGCAGATCAATGCTGATCATACTGTGTTCTTCCGTCGAAGTGGAGGCCACATCACCATGCTTGCGGTGTATGTGGACGATATGATTATCACATGAGATGATGAGCAGGAGATCGCCCAACTCAAAGGAAAGCTTGGCAAGGAATTCGAGGTGAAGGATCTCGGCCTTCTTCGGTACTTCCTTGGGATTGAGATTGCTCGAGAAGCAGAGGGGATTATTCTCTCTCAAAGAAAGTATGCACTGGACCTTCTCACAGAAACTGGGATGTTGGGGTGCAAACCTGCAGCGACACCAATAGATCAGAGGTTCAAGATTGATGCTGAGGCTGGAGAACCAGTTGATCGGGACAGATACCAGAGACTGGTTGGCAAGTTGATCTATTTGAGCCACACACGTCCTGATATCTGCTTTGCAGTAAGTGTGGTGAGCCGCTACATGCATGACCCACGGAAGGGTCATATGGATGCAGTGTACCAGATTCTGAGGTACTTGAAAGGTGCTCCCGGGAAGGGACTAATATTCAGGAAGAACAATCACGTGAGCATCGAGGGCTACTGTGATTCTGACTGGGCTAGTTATGCTGATGACAGGAGGTCTACCTCGGGATATTGCATATTTGTAGGAGGTAACTTGGTCTCCTGGAGGAGTAAGAAGCAGTCTGTGGTGGCCAGATCGACAGTTGAAGCAGAGTACAGAGCTATGGCCTTGGGAGTTGCAGAGCTGCTATGGTTGAAGAATATGCTGGTGGAGCTGAAGCTGGATCAAGGAGCCAAGATGAAGCTGTGGTGTGACAATCAGTCAGCTATTAGTATCGCCAACAATCCAGTACAGCATGACAGGACCAAACACATCGAGATTGATAGATTCTTCATCAAAGAGAAGTTGGATAGTGGATTACTGGAGCTTGGCCATGTTCCAACCAGGGATCAAGTAGCAGATGGACTAACCAAGGGACTCGCCTCAGTGAGCATGATTAGAGGATGTGACAAGATGGGCTTAGTGAATATCTTTCACCCATCTTGAGGGGGGAGTGTTGATATGGTATGTTGGGTGTCATATTTAAGTATAGTATAAGCACATGGGAATATCCTGAGGACATATTTGGGATGCCAGAATATGTCACAGGATATTCCATTATGAGATTATTGTCATAATGATTGAGATCATTGTATTAATGACTGTAAGGCTATATAATGCCAATGAGACAATCAATAAAATAACAACTAATTTCAACAACATCTGATCCATTAATGCCATCACTTCTGTGTATCTTTGAAAATATGTCTGAATTATTTTCCCTTGAATATTGTCTAATGATTGAAATCTTACCTATCGCAATAGTATTGGCTAATAATTGACATGTTAAATGCTGATTAAAGAAATACACATCTAAAGGCATCAGTTTTTACTTTATCCTGTGCAGGCAAAATTGATGACGAATATGATTAACAAGCTCCGCGAAACGGTTAGCCCCTGAATTCAGATTTTTCTACAACTTAACCAAGTTAATGCTAAGGCACAAGTTATTGCAAGTGCTTCTTGCAGATGGTAGCCTAATGAATCCAAATACTCCTATACTACTTGCTCTTATACTACTTGCTGTCCAACCGGACACTGAAATGTTTGATGTGAAATAGAACAGCAAAACTACAACCAAAAAAAATACCAAAAGACTCTGGCTAGTCTGATCCACCATTTCCTTAATGAGGCCACCCAACACTTTACTTCCCATGGGCAGATAGCAGGAATCAAAATCAATAGAAATAATCGTATGTTGAAACTTCACCCCTCTTCCCCCACTCTCTTTAACCAACTGTATTGCTGTCACCTTGTCCTTCATGAGCACCATTACCACTACAAAACCACCATCTCTTCATTCCTCATTTCATTCTAAGGATGTTACTAGTCCATCGGAGCCTCATTTACATCTTATTAAAGCAATTGAGTAAGTATATAAAGCTCTGATTATGGTCAGTGTTCTAATCAGTTAGATGCATTGAAGCTCGTCTACAAAACTGAAGTTCTTTAGAGAAAACTAATTTTGAAGGTATCTTTGAAACACAAGTCCCACAAATGATGTCAAGAATCCCCAAGATATTGATGTTAAACATTTATTGGACAGTGTCATACACAAAGATGCATAAGAAGACCAGAACCACTAATAATATGAGGCTTTCTTTTGCATATATAATCAAATTGTGTTTTGATATGTGTATAGAACAAGCACACACTGGTGAATAATTGATTCTAACAGATGCACTGGAGTTCTGATGTTCCATATTTTGCCCCATTAGTATTAGCACACTGCTACGAATATCGAAGGCACACACAAATGCCCATGTGATGAGCAAATTTGGCCAATTCTCATTCAAACATCATTAATGAGAGTTCTAGTATAAAATCTGCAACCTATGTAAACCAAAACCCAAACAAATGTGGAATATTAATTAATGATTTCACAAATGTGGAATATTAATTAATGATTTCAAGTTGTAGAAAAAAGATTAGCATCCTGGTCCGGATCTATTTCAATATGTAAATTAAAACTCATATTTTTGGATATCCATCAAAGTTTTCAAGAAATAAGTTGATACAATAAGGGTATGCATATTATAATTCACACGATCAATCATTCTTGACTAAGGAAAGCACAGTGTAACAATGTTGACATGAACTCCAAAATGTTCTGATATCCATAAACCAGAAATATACTCAAGTTACTCTTTAGTCATCTATTTTGTAACTAGAGCTATCAAGAAGCAAGTTAATATGATGAGGCCTATGCATACCAGAATTTCACACAACCAATAAATATTTACATGGATAAGACATGTTTATATGAACATATAAGTCAAAATATTCTGATGTTCATAAAAATGAAATCGATTTATCCTGCTGTTCGGTCATCTATTTTGTTACTTATCCCAAATATTCTATGGCTTATTATGTATTGGTGCAATTTAAATGACCAATGACCTGTGTATGAATATAGCTGCTTGTACAAGCACATGCATCTCGATAGTATAGTTGAAGGTATATAATTTACCTGCTGCTCAGTCTTATCTATGCCACATTTTCCAAGTCACGCCTTTTTGGTTGCTCCTTATCAAGCACCATTAATATTAAACAACTATTAAAGCCACCATGCATGCAACCTCTGTAGAGAGGAGAGAAAATTAATCAGAAAAATATAAAGAGTCGATATTTTTTTCCTTTACAAATTAATGAATAAGAGTTCCTTCTTTCATAAGTAAGAATATAGTTTTCATTTAGTCTTGTTCTTTTTCCCATATAAAAATCATTTGAAACATGACTTGCCTAACTATGCATCAAGCCCAATTTGACTTACTCGTCCTTGAAAATGTTTTGCCTTATTGTTCTCTATGCAGGGAAAGTTGCTGGTGGAAGAGAGGCGATTTCTTGAATCGGTAATTACCAACATAATATATATTACACAAGATTCATGACTGTGCCCCCCTTAACGTAAGTTGGCTTTAGGTGTTGGAGAAAGAAGAGACCACAACGAAGAACTATGACAATGATGGATACCAACCTAATCCACCTGAGGGTTTAGTCTAAGGAAGCAATTCCAAGAAGGAATGTGGTGGCAATAAACACATCTTTTATGGGTATTGATGGATACCTAGCCAAGTGCCATGAGTAGTTGCTTAACAAGCAAGAACCTAGTAGACTTGTTATGTCTGTTATAACCTAGTAGACTTGTTATGTCTGTTATAACCTAGTAGACTTGTGATGTATGTTATAATCTAGTAGTCTTGTATGGCTGTTATAACCTAAAAGACTTGTTATGTCTGTTATAACTGGCACCTGTCTAAAGAGGCCGAGCCATAATGTGTGCATGTACTTAACTAGCTTCTATGCCTACTGATTAGAGGCAGGGATGAATGAAGGAGCATATGATATTATGTATTATAGAAATTATGAACAAACAATATTGTTGTAACCCCTTAAGTTCAAAATCCCAATCATAAATAAATTTGTTGAGTTATGTGTTAAGTTGAGTTTAGTCCCACATCGAATAGACTAATGGGGGGGGGGGGGGGGGGGGGGGGGGAGGGGTTAGCCTCTCCTATATAATGTACTCCCCTCTCCTCTTAATGAATTAATCAATCATTCACATTCTACATGGTATCAGAGCCATAACCCATCCACCTCTCTCACTCTACCCCAAACCCTAGCCGACAACCCCAACCCCCCCCCCCCCCTTCAGCCCCCCCCCTCCCCTCCCTGCCACCAGCCCTAACCCTCAGCCGCAGTCCCTCCTTCATGTCTGAACCCTAATTTCCAAAAAAAAATATCGTATATCGAAGCCAGAGGGTAGACAATAATTTGTTTGCACAACCTTTGTTCCTAGATTATGACTTCAGGACGTATATCAAAGCCATATGGTAGACAATAATTTGTTTGCACAACCTCTGTTCCTAGATTATGGCTCCAGGAGTTAACAAAGAGTAGACAAGTTGATTGTTTACGTGAATCATTGTTTCCGTCCTACCCCGATATCCACATCAGGATCTACACAGAGAGTGACCTGGGCTACCTCTGTGACCTGACTTTGTGTGATCCCCATACGATCTCTACTTTTTATGCGCGTGTCGGTTCTGGCCATGTTGATAGTGCATCGGTAAAGTTGATGTGATTATTGGGGTTGGAAAGATCCAGCGACAATCAAATCAAGTGCAGGATGACAAACACTGATGCAACTAACAGTGCTACTACTACCGGTATCGGAAACGCATTGACGGGCCCAAGAGATACTGGCACAGCAATTTTTTCGATTCGACTCGTTGATCGGCGGTTGGACGGACCAGATGACTACTCAACATGGCGGAAGAAAGTTGAGAAAATACTTCGAGGAATGCGGTTGTCCAAGCATATGACTAACAACCCTCCGGAGATGATTGATCCCACACTTGAGCAGTGGGAGACAGATGATAGTCGACTGTTTACACAGTTGATAAAATCAATGGAACCATCGGTGGAGGACATGGTTCAGAACACAGACACAGTAAAAGAGTAACGAGAGGTCCTATCGACGACATTTGATGAAAAAACGCGACTTGTCTCGTATCTACGACTCGGTCGTCGGCGTCTACCGGGTGGAACAGAACGACACGTCAAGCAAGGGCTCAACGAGAGTAGCTCCATGTCATAGCATATCTTGCCTCTCCGTCCTGATGTAGACTCATCTCGCTCTCAGATCATTGCTGAAGCTGAGGTTTCATCTTTAATGGAAGCTCATTTTCGTGTCCTACGGGTAGCAAAGGTCGTCGAGATCTCTCCAAGTGATGCTCCCGCTGATCGATCTGCTCTGGGAACCGCTTGTACTGGATTTCGTGGTGGTCGTAGTGGACGAAGTGGTGGTCGGAATGTTGGCCGTAATTGTGGACGAGGCATTGGCGGTCGTGATGGAGGTCGACTGCGCACCTGCTTCAACTTTGGTCTACAGGGTCATTTCCAGTGGCAATGTACTAAAACTACTATCGCCAATGTCACCTCAGATATTCCTGATCTTGGCGGCCGATCCGTACAAATGACTGATGAAGCATATGCAGACTTTATTGAGTTTCAAGTTCAACGTCAAGGTGAAGCTTCTACTTCTAGGTCCACCGCAGGGTACTCAGCGGCATGTGTGGTACAGTCGAAGCAGTGGATCCTTGATTCTAGTGCGTCTGCTCACTTGACAAGCGACGCAGGTATAATATGAAATTATATACCGGTTGGTCGTATGTCTAATATTACATGTGCCAACAGTGGTTCGCTGACAGTCCGTGGAAAAGGATTTGACCGTCTTTCTTCAGGACTGTCACTACATTCTGTATTACATACACATGGAAACTCATTCAGCTTACTCCCAATTAGTCGGATTACTCGTGATATGTATTGCTCTGTAACATTTTTTTCTGATAGTTGTATTTTTCAGGACCTAAAGACTAGAAAGACTATTGGTAAGGGGCATGTGGCTGGAGGCTTGTACCTGTTTGACGAGCCTTCCTCTGTTGTCTGTGCTGGTGTAAAACTTGATCTTTTTGAGTTACACTGCCGGTTAGGACATCCTTCTGTCCAAGCACTCCAGAAAATGTACCCATCATTAGATGATTCATGTTCTTTTCATTGTGAGTCATGTAGTTTTGCTAAGCATCACCGGATTTCCTATCTGGTCAGTCAAAATAATGTAGTTTGGCTAAGCATCACTTTTGTTTATCTTATGAAAAATTATTACGAATTATTTAACATTTGGTGCAATTTTTATACGGAAATCAAAATACAATTTGGTGTTCCGATTAAATGCATTCGCAGTGACAATGGTCGTGAGTATATGTCTCGTGAGTTTGTTTCACATCTGTCTCAGAATGGCATCATCCACCAAACTTCATGTCCTTACACACCACAACAGAATGGTGTGGCTGAACGTAAGAATCATCACCTCTTAGAAACAACGTTGCTCTTATGTTCGAAGCACGTATTCCAAAAAAAATTTGGTCGGATGTTGTTCTCACGGCTTACTATCTAATTAATCACATGTCGTCGTTTGTTCTCAATGGCGATACTCCCTTCTCTCGGTTATATCCCAGACGAGAGCCGTTTTCTTTCCCTCTCTGAATCTTTGGTTGCTTGTGTTATGTTAGGGATACCCGACCAACTCTTTCTAAACTAGATCCAAAGGCTATCCAATGTATTTTTCTTGGGTATCCTAAGGATCAGAAAGGGTATCGGTATTTTTTTCCAGTCTTGAAACGGTATTTTTTCTCTCGGGATGTTACCTTTATTAAAACTGAGTTTCCTCCACTTCCACAAACTACTGATCCGGCTCCACAAGTTTACCGAGAAGAGAATTTCTTGTTATTTTCTGTTCAAACATAATATCCCCCCGTAAGGGTGCCCTCCCCTACCGAGCCAGTCTATCGGCCCGATGGTCCGCACACACCGGCTCCGTCGGTACCAGTATCGCCGGAACGAGTTTCGCCGATAGTGTCCGTGGACATAGCGTCTTCATCCTCCTCTAGCTCCATTGATTTGCTTCCGCCTGATCCGCCAGCTCGACCTCATCGTACATGTCGTGATCATCCATTGTACGTTCACAATTACAAAGGGTTGCGAGCCATACACAATCATTGGTGGCGACTATTGATGGGATTCAGATTCCTAATTCTGCAGAGGAGGATCTTAAATATCCCGGCTGACGTGCTGCTATGGAAGAGGAAATAAAAGCACTTCGAAAAAACCATACATGAAACTTGGTTGATTTACCTCATGGTAAGAAGACAGTGGGTTGCAAATAGGTGTTCAATATTAAGGTAAAACCGGATAGCACTCGTGATTGCCTGAAGGCTCGTCTGGTAGCAAAAGGTTATTCTCATGTGAGGATTATTTTAAGACATTCTTCCCAGTTGCTCGAATGACCTCTGTGCACGTCCTATTGGCCTTAGCACACTCCCAGATGCTCGAATGACCTCTGTGCACGTCCTCTTTGTCTTAGCTATTCGCTATGACTGGTCGTTGCTACAGCTGAATATCAAGAATGCATTTCTTCCTAAAGATCTTGACGAAGAAGTATATGTGGTGCAACCTCCCAGGTTTGTTGCAAGGGAGAGTAAAGTGTGTCATCTACGGAAGGCCCTTTATGGTCTCAAACAATCCCTCGTGCATGGTTTGGTCGTTTCACAAATGTGGTTACTCAGTTTGGCATGTGCCAATCAAAGAAAGATCATTCAGTATTTTACCGTCAAACATTAGATGGGAGGATACTACTTGGTGTCTATGTGGATGATATTGTGATCACAGGAGACGGCAGTCAAGGCATTGCAGAACTAAAGAAGTTTCTAGGAGAACAATTTCAAACCAAGGATTTGGGATCGTTGAGCTATTTTTTGGATGTAGAAGTCACACACGGGGTAAGCGGGACATTGTAATGTCTCAGAGAAAATGTGCTTGACATCCTAAATGATGCATGAATGATGCAAGCTAAGGGAGCAACTTTTCCTATGGACCCAGGGATAAAGTTACTTCCCGACGAGGGGATACTGATAACCGATCTGGATCAATATCGTCGAGTAGTTGGAAAACTCAACTACTTGGCCGTTATGACTCGTCCAGACATTTCCTTTGTCGTTAGTGTTGCAAGTAGATTCATGTCTTCACTACGAGTTCCATATTGGGAGGCAGTTCTCAGAATTCTGCGCTATCTAGTTCAGAATCCGAAAAAAGAAATTCGGATGGAGAATAAGAGACATATTTATGTTGAGTGATTTACTGATGCTAACTGGGGTGATAGTCTTATGGATAGACGGTCTACATCTGGCTAGTTGACCTTCATTGACGGAAACTTGGTATCATGGAAGAGCAAGAAACAATGTGATTACACGATCAAGCTCGGAAGCGGAATATCGGACAATTGCTCATGGCACAACAGAGGTGCTATATCTGCAGCATCTTTTATAGGAACCGGGAGAATAAGCATGATATAAGGCAACAGATACGTGGTGTGATAACCAGTCTGTTATTCATATTGCTACTAACCATGTATTTCATGAAAGGACAAAGCACATTGAAATCGACATTCACTTTGTCCGTGATGAGTATCAGAAAGGGATGATAAAGTTTCACCAGGACCAGCGTTCAGATAGATGATATATTTATAAAATATCTTCTAGGTCCTCGGGTTCAATTTCTATGTAACAAGCTGGACATGATTGACATCTATACTCCAGCTTGAGGGAGGGTATTGAGTTATATGTTAAGTTGAGTTTAGTACCACATCGGGTAGACTAATAGGGAGAGGGGTCAGCCTATCCTAAATAATGTACTCCCCTCTGCTCTTAATGAATTAATCATTCACATTCTACAAAATTCAAGGATTTTAGTATGATTTTATAATTTAATTTAGCTAATCAATAATAAATTATATTTCTTGAAAATAATTAATTATTTAGTTACAAGCTTCATTCTAAATATAGTCTGATTAATAATTCTTGTGAATACCATAAATTAACTTATTAGGTTAATTAATTAATTCTGAGGAAGAATTATTATTTGAAGTCAGATGAGAACCGGAAAGAAATCTAAAAGAAATTCAAACTAGAATTAAAATGTAAGATAATATGTTTTATTTGCAATTTCTCAATTGATCTTTTATATATCATTCTGTTGAGAACAGAATTGTGTCATTCCCATTCAATTTCCGCTCGTATCCAAACGATTCAGAATTCCGGATCGATCAGCCCATATCCGTCGTCGCCGTTGACGAAGGCCATTGCCACCATCGCCGCATCGAACCGAGATACGCTCCAGGAAGTTGCCATACCCTGTCGCGACGTTGAGCAAATTTGCCGGCGTGTTTTGGTGCCACCTCCGACACCTAGGCCGTCGATCATTCTCAATGACAGGATCTTGAAATCTTTCGATCTTCTTCATTCGTCGTAGTGACGTGCGATTTCAAAGCGTTTTCTTTCAACTTCGAAGAATTGGTACTCCCTCGTTTGATCCTATATAACTAGGATTACTGTTCGCTTTGAGTGTCAATTTTCACTTCAAGTGATCATCAATTGTTTGATGAATGTTGCTCACAAAGTAGGCCAAGTGCAATTTATACTTTTTTTGGTTCAGAATTAGTGTTTCATGGAGTTATATTTGGGAAGCTAATTCTTCCTATGATGATCAAACTTCAAATTGATTTCTCACACAATTCATCCTCGTATAGTCCTTGTGAATTGGAATGATGGAATTGTCTATTATTGAAGAAAGAGTTACATATATATATAAGTTAACCCCTCTATCTATTGTTCTATCCGATGTGGGACTAAAGTCCAATACTACTAATACTAATACTTAACACCATCCCTCAAGCTGGAGTATAGATGTCAATCAAGTCCAGCTTGTTACACAGAAATTGAATCCGAGAACCCAAAAGAGACTTTGTGAAGATATCGACTATTTGATCACCGGTCCTCACGTGGTGAAACTTTATCATTCCATTTTTATACTCATCACGGACAAAGTGGATGTCGATTTCAATGTGCTTCGTTCTTTCATGAAATACATGATTGGTAGCAATATGGATAACAGACTGGTTATCACACCAAATATCTGCTGCTTTAGATCCTACTTTTTTCCACAGCTCTTGTAGAAGATGCTGCAGATATAACACATTTGTTGTGCCATAAGCAATGGTTCGATATTCTGCTTTCGAACTTGATCGTGCAATCACATTCTGCTTCTTGATTTTTCACGATACCAAATTTTTGCCAATAAATACTGAGTAACCAGATGTAGACCGTCTATCCATCAAGCTTGCACCACAGTCAGCATCGGTAAAGCACTCAACATAAGTATGTCCTTGATTCTCCATCAGAATTTATTTTTTCGGATTCTGGACTAGATAACGCAGAATTCTGAGAACTGCGTTCCAATGTGGAATTTGTGGAGAAGCCATAAATCTACTTGCGACCACTTACGGTGAAGGAAATGTCCGGTCGAGTCATGACCGCCAAGTATTTGAGTTTTCCAACCACTCGACGATACTGATCTGGATTGGTCATCAGGACCCCCTCGCCTGGGAGTAACTTTGCCCCTATATCCATAGGCGAGGTTATTGTCTTGGCTTGCATCATTCCTGCATCATTTAGTATGTCCAGTACGTAGTAAACATCAACATAGGCCGATCAAAACTATTTTCATGACTAACAGAAGAACTACATTTTGAGCTCACTTTGAAGTAATTGTTCCTTTCTCCTAGGTGGACATATTTCGATCATAATATTATCTAGACCTGTGTAAAGTTTCAACTCCTAATTTTCAGTTTTGTTTGAATATTTCGATCTCTAAAGATCGTTCCTCGCACTGTTGCAATTTCGTGTCAGAATTTCAATTCGGAACACAGAATTGAACACAGACTTTGAGCTCCTTTCTTCCGAAGATCGAGCTGTTGGATCTTTGTGTTCTTTTCTCCAATTCAGAGCAGGTATAATTCTAATTGTCCATGTCAATTTCCAACCGCAAATTCTTCCGTTTAATAGATCAAATTGTATCCTAAAGTTGACTGTTTAATTCACAAAATTCTGTATTGTTTTAGGCGCACAACTTTTGAGTTTATTTTTCTGTTGTTCCGACCGTTGGATCGACTCGTCCTTTCTTTCAGTCCAGAGAAAATATAACCAACTTTAAGTATAAATTTTGAACCACAAATTATGTCTTTTGATAGATCTTTTCAGTGCCAAAGTTTGGTGTTCACATAACCTTAAATTTGAAATTCTTGAATTCTAAAATGGCGTTTCGGAATTTCGATTTCCGAATGAAGTTCGGTCACCTTCGACGGGAATTCAAGCTCTACGACCGACGAACTACTTCCAAATGTGCTTTGACGTCATCCGTTCCTCCGATCTCGTCGAATAGTCGCATAGCATCCCTATCCGATGATATTTACTCCGTAGAACCGACGGTCTTCATCGATGCAAGACCCCGACGAGCGACGGTCTATAGGTGGTGAGTCTTCTTCTTTCATTCTTTAAGAAATAAATCTAGAAATAACTACTAGTTCTAGGAAGTTTCGTTGGTAAAAATATATTAATGGGTTAGTTTAATAACTTTCAAGATGTTAATTAAAGAAAAATTAATAAATAAACATTATATTAATAAATCATATAAAAGTTAACTTTAGACTTCAGAAATTGTAACAAAAATTCTACAAATCCTTGGTGACTTAAAATTGATAAATAAATTCTTTAAATACAAATAAACATCAAAATCTAGAAATTTCTAGAATTAACTAATATTTCCTAAAATATAACTTAATAGATTTTTGTCTTTTGTGGAATTTGGTCAACATAGAGATTCAGGAGTTGGACCTAGCTGTTGGAGTGGGTGGGGTCCCCAACCTATATGAAAAATACTCCGGAGTAGGATTGAGTATTTCTACATATAATAGAAATGCCTCAATTTATTTGGATTGGATATTTCTAAATATAATAGGAATATCTCAATGGATTTGTATTGGATATTCCTTGATGTAATAGGAATATCTCAATGGATTTGGATTTGGATTGGATATTCCTATCTATAACATGAATGCTGGTTATGGGTTTGAGGCTATATATAGGCGTCTCCTGACCCTAAAATATCTCTCTAAAAATAAAAATAAAAATAAAAATAAAAATATAGCAACAAGGAGAGAAAATGAGACAAAAGTGTCATTGCAACATTGGAGAGGAGAAAGAAGGATTGGAGGCCGTTTCGAAGAAGGAGATCAGTTTCAGGTATTTTTCGTTGTCTTTCTTCTTCGTGGTTATAATCTATTTTTTGTTCCAAAAGAGTTGTAGTGATCCGTTTGGATCGGTGAGAAGCTTGTAAAGAGTCGGTGTATTTCTTATTCTATTGGTGGAGGCTTTTCAGGATTGGACTCCGATCGTCCCGTGATTTTTTTCGCAAGAATTTTCCACGTCAAAAATCTCTGTGTCAGCGATTTGTGTTTGGCGTTTTTTGGTTTGTGCATTTTGCTCGGTTCTATCGCAGGTACTCTTTGGTTTGGGGAACAATTTCTGCACTTTCGTTCTGGAATTTCAGAAGGGTGTCAGGAGTTGACAGGCAAATCAGGGAGGAGAGATGGACGCGAAGCCGGTGCGCATGGTAAACCTGAACGGTACCAACTATCATTACTAGAGAAGCAAGATGAAGGATTTGCTATTTGTCAAGAAGCTGCATCTGCCGGTATTTGCTTTCGAGAGGCCAGTGACAAATCCGAAGAGGACTGAAATTTCGAACATATACAGGTGTGTGGGTACATCAGGCAGTTCATTGACGAGAACGTGTACAACCACGTTGCATGTATTGAGCACGCGAGGACACTGTGGGATAAGCTGAAATCTTTGTATGCGAAGACCGGGATAAATAAATTGTTCCTGATTCGGATGATGATGGGTCTGCGATACAAAGATGGGACGTCTATTACGGATCACTTGAGTGAGTTCTAGGACGTGGTTGACCAGCTATCCTCGATAGAAGTCAAGTTCGACGACGAGGTTCAGGGACTATGGCTGCTGTGTACATTGCCAGACTCGTGGAAGACCGTACGAGTGTCTATGATCGATTCTGCTCCGGAAGGCGTGGTCAGTCTGGAGTTTGCCCAGAACGGGATACTGAATGAAGAGATGCTGAGACGTTCTCAGGGTACTTCATCCACATCCCACTCAGAGGGGCTTGTTTCAGAGAGCCGCAGAACGGATAAAAGCAGGGGTCCAGGCGGTGACAGAGACAAAAGCAGGGGAAGGTCCAAGAGTCGGTAAGAGGACTCGGAGTATTACCATTGTGGTAAAAAGGGCCACATCAAGCGGAACTGTTTCGCTTGGAAGAGAGAAGGGTGACAAGGGAAAGCAAAGTGAGAACACTACAGCGGCGGCATTGACACATGGAGACAACGTGATCATTATAGGTGATGAGGTAGTTATGAACCTCGCCTGCGATGATAACTCTTGACTGGTGGACTCAGGTGCTTCAACGCACGTATCTCACAACAGGGCACTATTAGCTACATACACAACAGGCGACTACAGAGTGTTGAAGATGGACAATGGAGATGTGTCAAAGGCGGTTGTCAATGGAGATGTGCATTTGAGGACAAAGACATGTGCAGTTCTTGTTCTCAAAGATGTCCGTCATGTCCCTGATATCCGTTTCAACCTGGTGTCAGTTGGAAGGTTGGATGACGAGGGTTTCTTCAGTCTCTTCGGGAACAATCAGTAGAAGCTTTCCAGAGGTTCGATGGTGATTGCCAGAGGAAGCAAGAGGTCCGGACTCTACTATATTGAAGGAAGCGCACAGGGGGCACAGGAGGTTAACGCAACTACTGATGCGTCTACTGAGTTGTGGCACAGGCGGCTCAGCCATATCAGCGAGAAGGGGATGAGCTACTTGGTGAACAGGAAGGTGATTCCAGAACTAAAGTCTACAAAGTTGGAGAATTACATGCACTGTTTGGCGGGAAAGCAAAATATGGTGTCTTTCCCAAGTCACCCAAGTTCAAGGAAGCCGACGTTGCTCGAATTGATTCACTCGGATGTCTGCGGTCCTACGAAGGTAAAATCCATTGGTGGTGCTTCTTACTTTGTAACATTTATTGATGACTGATCCAGGAATGTTTGGGTCTATGCCTTAAAGACCAAGGATCAGGTGCTGCCCACTTTCAAAAAGTTTCAGGCCTCTGTTGAAAGGGAGACGGGCAAGAAGCTGCTATGTGTTCGATCAGACAATGGCGGCGAGTATATCGGTCCCTTTGATGCTTATTGCAGAGAGCAAGGAATACGACACCAGAAGACTCCACCAAAGACACTGCAGCTTAACGGTGTAGTAGAGCAGATGAACAGGACGCTGATGGAGAGGGTGCGGTGTTTGCTGTCAGAAACAAACTTGTCAGGCAACTATTGGGGTGGGGCACTTTACATAGCTGCTTATGTTATTAATTTATCTCCTAGTTCTCCTTTGCAGGGTGATGTGCGACAAAGTATGGTACGGCAAAGAGCCGTCATACAATCACTTGCGAGTGTTTGGTTGTAAGGCCTTCGTGCATGTACCGAAGGACGAGAGATCCAAACTTGAGCCAAAGACGAGACAGTGCGTCTTTGTCAGCTATGGTCGGGATGAGTTTGGCTATAGACTCTACGATCCAGTGGGAAGAAAGCTCTACAGAAGCAGGGACGTGGTATTTGTCGAGGATCAGACCATGACCAACACTCAGGATTTCGAGATGCCTTATGAGGCTGAGAAATTGCCTGAGTTAGAGTCATTTCGCTTCGAGCAGTTTTCAAAGGACATCGCAGAGGATCCAGTTATGGGGAAGCCAGTACATGGAGTTGATCCCAACCTTGATAATCAGTCTGTTGATGGTGGTCAGGGTGACCCTTAGGAGGATGAGCATGCCGAGGAGGCAGTTCCTGGAGGAGAGGAGGCTGTAGATATACAGCCAGCACCAGTGGTTCCGTTGAGGAGGAGCAATAGAGAGCGTCGACCATCTACGAGATACTCACCGAGTGAGTATGTGCTACTGACTGACGGGGGAGAACCCAGAAGTTTCGTAGAGGCTATGGAAGACGAACACAGGCAGGAGTGGATGAAGGCCATGCAGGAGGAGATGAGTTCCTTGGAGGCCAACTCTACTTATGATCTGGTGCGGTTACCAAAGGACAAGAAGGCTTTGAAGAATCGATGGGTGTTCAGAGTGAAGCAGACAGATGATGTTACTCGCCCTCGATACAAAGCGAGGTTGGTAGTTAAAGGCTACGGTCAGCGGAAAGGCGTAGATTATGATGAAATCTTTTCGCCAGTCGTCAAGCAGTCGTCTATACGGGTGGTGCTAGCATTGGCAGCCAGTTTCGACTTGGAGGTCGAGCAAATGGACGTGAAGACGGCATTCCTCCACGGTGAGCTTGAGGAGTTGTACATGGAGCAGCCAGAGGGATTCTGTGAGAAGGACAAGTCACATTTGATCTACCGGTTGAGGAAGAGCTTGTATGGTCTGAAACAGGCTCCGAGGCAGTGGTACATGAAGTTCGAGTCGTTTATGTGGGAGCATGGCTATGCACGGACAACATCAGATCATTGTGTTTTTGTGAGGTACTTCACCGAGGATAATTTCATCATTTTGTTACTTTATGTTGATGACACGCTATTGGTGGGTCAGAATGCCACCAGGATAGCAGAGTTGAAGCGCCAACTGGACGCGGCCTTCTCTATGAAGGATTTGGGCTCAGCGAAGACTATTCTTGGGATGGAGATCAGCCGAAAGAGAGAGAGTCCAAGTTGCTACACTTGACCCAAAAGAAGTACATTCACCGGGTACTTCAGCGTTTCGGGATGGACGGGTCGAAGAAAGTGAGTAACCCCCGTGCGGCTCACTTTAAGTTCACTGAGGAGCAGTGTCCATCTACCGAGGACGAGAAGAAAGATATGGAGCGAGTTCCATATGCCTCAGCCATGAGGAGTCTTTATGTATGCTATGGTATGTACGAGGCCAGACATTGCTCACGCAGTCGGCACAGTTAGCAGGTACACTTCCAATCCTGGAAGGGTACATTGGAGTGGGGTCAAGTGGATTCTACGATATCTTCAGGGTACTGCCGATTAGAGACTTTCATTTGGTTGTGACGAGCCGAAGCTGGTTGGATATACCGATGCTGATATGGCTGGAGATGTAGAGACAATGCGATCGACTTCAGGCTATGTGATGATGTTTGCTGGTGGAGCAGTATCGTGGCAGTCGCGTTTACAGAAGTGTGTTATCTTGTCGACGACAGAGGCAGAATACATTGCGGCGACGGAGGCTTGCAAGGAGCTGCTGTGGATGAAGATGCTGCTGCAGAAAATTGGCCTAAAGCAGGAGCAGTATCATTTGCTTTGCGATAGTCCGAGTGCTATTCACCTTGTGAAGAACCAGACATTTCATAGCCGGTCCAAGCACATTGATATCCGGTATCATTGGATACGGGATGTGGTTGACAAGAAGGAAGCGGCGCTTGAGAAGGTTCATACAGATGACAACGGAGCACATATGTTCACAAAGGTTCTACCAAGGAAAAAGTTTGAGTACTGCAGGCGGATCGTCGGGATGACGACCTCCTCCACATAGTTGTAAAGGGGAAGATTTGTTGGAGTGGGTGGGGTCCCAACCTATGTGAAAAATACTCCGGAGTAGGATTGAGTATTTCTACATATAATAGAAATGTCTCAATTTATTTGGATTGGATATTCCTAAATATAATAGGAATATCTCAATGGATTTGTATTGGATATTCCTAGATGTAATAGGAATATCTCAATAAATTTGGATTTGGATTTAGATATTCCTATCTATAACAAGAATGCTGGTTGTGGGTTTGAGGCTATATATAGGTGTCTCCTGGCCCTAAAATATATATCTCTAAAAATAAAAATAAAAATATAACAACAAGGAGAGAAAATGAGGCAAGAATGCCATTGCAACATTGGAGAGAAGAAAGAATGATTGGAGGCCGTTTCGAACAAGGAGATCAGTTTCGGGTATTTCTCGTTGTCTTTCTTCTTCATGGTTATAATCTATTTTCTGTTCCAAAAGAGTTGTGGTGATCCGTTTGGATCGGTGAGAAGTTTGTAAGGAGTCGGTGTATTTCTTATTCCATTGGTGGAGGCTTTTCAGGGTTGGACTCCGAACGTCCCGTGATTTTTTCCGCAAAGGTTTTCCACGTCAAAAATCTCTGTGTCAGCGATTTGTGTTTGACGTTTTTTGGTTTGTGCGTTTTGCTCGGTTCTCTCGCAGGTACTCTCTGGTTTGGGAAACGGTTTCCGCACTTTCGTTCCCAACACTAGCCACCTACAACTAATCTAGGCAAGTACACTAGTCTGTCTCTTTACTTGATAAATACTAGTTTATTCATAGTTAGGTTTCATGTTGAACACGAGGACACGAGTTACTTATACTTCATGTAAGCATCATTTTGGTTTATGTATTGGTGAGAAAAAATATTAAGCAGATATGTCATCAAACCCAATCCGCTAGCTAGGTCATGTGGATAGCTAATCACTTCACGTATGATTGAGACGTATCATTATTGTCGTGTACTTACCAGCCGATCACATATTGAAAACAATATTTCATTCACCTTCATTATCTTTCATTAACTGTTTCTTCTACATAATTTCAATATTGCATTATTTTCCGGTACAACAGGTTAGTTCATTGTTTCATCGTACTTATAGTATTATATATTGCATAGTTCTTTTCAACTTTATTTTGTATTGAGTTCATTATTTATAGTTGTATTTTAAGTCAAGCTTGTTGCAAGTCTTATGGCCCGAATAGAGTACATAGCCGGGACTCCCGGAAGCCTGTAAGGAATGGGGAAGGAAGACCAGCTTTGCTCCATCATGACTGGATATGTTGATACTAGGTGATGATGACGACTTCTATTCTACATACTATGGACCCCAGGATGATGTCCTAGGAGAGCCTGGTCCGGAAGCACCATTGGACCCTGAGACTTATCTCTAGAAAGATATGATTTTAGGATTGATGTTTACTTTTTTTTCCATATGTTAGTTGTTGCTTTTTAGTCATTTGACCGGATTTGTCTCCGGAAGAAAACTGTAAAGGCCTGTAGTAATGACTGGAACTCCGTGATTGTGTGGGTGTGGTGATTGTGTTCGAGTTTTACTTGCTCTTGTCTATTTGTTGTGATGAGTAGATAGATATGCATTGTGATGTGGAGACATAACATGGTCTAGACAACGTACTACCGTCAATACCGCGAGGTAGGCCGGACGTGCTCACACAGTCGTATCCAGTTATTCGGGAGCAGATTGTGACATACGTGACACAGAGAGTTCAAGCTGAGGCTCAATGAGAGCATAGTGCGGTATTGAGAAAGGGCATGGAGAATGCCCAGCTAGTAACATTAGCAGATATGGACAAGATTGCTTCCTAGTAGCTCTCTCAACCGGAGATAAGGGAATATCTTGTACTTTAAGATGCTAAATTCCTGACTTTAATGAGACAAAAGGAATTGATTCTTAGCATCACACGAGTACCCGAGGATCTGAAGATTGAGGCGGCAGGACTTCAGCTTTATAACATTGCTAGGACTTGGATAAGAAATGAGCCCAAGCTCACGGTGTCAAACCTCACTTGGGAGACATTTACTCTTCAAGAGAAAGTTCTTTCCTGCCGTAACGAAGAAGCTTTTGGAGAGAGTTCCAGAACCTAAGGCAGGGCAACCACACGGTAAATGAGTATGTTGTAGAGTTTAGCAAGCTTAGCCAATTTGCATAGTATATAATTAGAGACCCCGAGGATAGCTCATAAATTCCAAAAGGGTTTGGCCAAGGAGATTATAATGCATGTTACAACCAATGGAGCCAAGACCTATGCAGAGATAGCATCTACGGCTCAGGGAGTTAAAGGTAGACTTATACCTCAAACCAAAGAGATACCTAGAATTTTATGGAGGCAGTAGCAATAGTTAGGGACCGACGAAACATATCAATATTCAACAAAAAACTTTTCAGCACAAGCAATAATATCATTCTCCAGCTAAAACCTCCATACAGCAGCAGCAGCAGAGAGCTTCAACAGATTCCAACATATGGGTACTGTCAGGAAAAGGGACATATTTGGACATTGCCTTATTTGTGGATCATCAGATCATCATGCTCGAGAGTGTCCTACAGCTCCACGACCAGCTTTAGGCCTGACGACAACTCGGAGAGTTCTTACACAGGACATGCCACCAGTAGCTCCACAGAAGGGGCCACCAGTAGCTCAATAGCAGTGATTTTTCCATCACCAGCAGAGGGGAGTACCACAGCAAGGTCGGGCTTTCGCGATGACTCTTGAGAAGCCTGAGGCTTCAGGAAATGTTATTACAGGTTCCATTCTTCTTGATTCATTACCGGCTACTACTTTATTTGATTATGGAGTATCTCATTCCTTCATATCAATAGATTTTATGCTAAAACATAGTACAACAGGAGAACCCATTAGAAGAGATTGCAAGATCATGGCAATTGGAGGTATTATCCCAGTTTGTGATGCTTGCAACAACTGTCCCATATCCCAAGGAGAAATTGTATGGAAAGCTATCCAAATGTGAATTCTCCTTGAACGAATTTAAATTTGTGGGTCATGTAGTGACTAGGGATGGTATAGAAATGGATCCGAAGAAGCTTTTGGCCCACTCCAGATTTTGTAGCATAAGTAAGAAGTTTCTTGGAATTGACAAGTTATTATAAAAGCTTGTGAAAGACTTTGAAGCCGATGACAAAGCTTACTCATAAGAATGAAGAATTTATATGGACCAAAGACTATAACTCCTCATGCAAAGAGAGTGATGTGGAAATAATATTTTGACGAAGTGACAGTACTGGGAGCATATAGTAGCACTAGGAATCAAATTGAAACATCTGATTGAGTTAATGTCA
This sequence comes from Iris macrosiphon, assembly GCA_036927795.1. Lineage (NCBI taxonomy): Eukaryota > Viridiplantae > Streptophyta > Magnoliopsida > Asparagales > Iridaceae > Iris > Iris macrosiphon. The sequence continues at coordinate 99,445,221 of JAYESA010000017.1, forward strand.
GTCTTGAGAGGATCAGATATATCTGGAACCAATTACTCCTAGCAACGGAGGAAGCAGGGGCATGCAAGTCTAATTTCTAATTACTTGTTTCACAATAAGGTAGATCGGGAGATGGAGAACAAAAGTATATACAATATGGTCATTGAGAGTCTGAAGGTTAATTATGTTTTTAGGGACCTTACACCTCTTCATAAACAAAAAGTGATATAATCCAAAACCAAGTAAATGTGTAAACAATCTAGAACAATGGGCTGACCAAGGCTTACATAGATAATATAAGTGTGTAAACAGGAGAGTGCAACGTAGGTGGCAACCCACTTACTTTTCGACAACATTAAGGGAGGTAAAGATGAGCTCCACTCTCTAGACAATATTAAGAGGTAAAGATGAGCAACACTATCTAGACAACATTAAGAGACGGACAATAGGGTGTTCAACTTCAAACTGAAAATCAATACAACAATTAATTCTTACCAGAGTTTTTGGAACATCTCTGCCCCAGATCTTACAGGTCTAACTCCGAGAAATACAATATTGATATTGCAAAGCAAGCTGGTGGTATCCTGAAGTTAGACTTTGAGAAGCCTACGTAGCGTTGGCTAAAATAGTATCCTGAAGACATCTAGAAACGAGTTGGCGACAAGTGCAATGGATCAAGAGATTCACTATACGTATACATGTGGTCCCTGCCGGCCACCCCACAAGTCTGCCTACAGCCACCCCCATCCTCATGCCTAGACATATCTTTCAACATATCTAGAAAGGGCAAGTGATGCTAGGGCTGGGAATCATTTGTTGTGTCATGAGCAAATTTGCAACCGAAGAGAAATACTTGATACTTGAGTTTCCTGCGGAGCATTAGCCTTAGTTGTGTCCACATAAGTTCCAAGCAGAATGCTCTCTTGCATGGAAGAACACATGAACAACGGCCAACATGTTGGACTGATGATGACATATGCCAACGTATAACTCATTAACAGAGGAAGTCCGATGACAATGAATCTAAGAGATTCACTTGCCATGTTCTGCATATGGATCAATAAGTCACACCGGTTTATAATCTGCAGTGAAATTCTTATCACTGCATATGGATCACAACAGAAGAAGTCTGATGGCTATGAACTTCAAACAATTTAAATAAACACTCTAGGTAAATATAACTCCTCGAAAAGATAAATATTCTTCACAAATAAAACTGGCTACATACCAAAACAAGGTGGTGCACAATACATTCTTGACATTTAAAAGAAGTTAAAATAATTTTAAAAAAATTATATAAGTAAAGAAAAATGACAAATGCTAAATCACTAGAAGTCTGGGACTCTGGGCTTCGCTTCCGGTGACGAGGTGGCAACTGGAGGACGGTCAGACAAAACGGTAACCGTTATGTTTACCGGTGCGCAGAGCGGACTGGCGTCGAGAATGTGCGACGTAGCAGGATGCGGGCGGTGGCTGGCGTCAAGGGTGTGCAGAGCGGCGGTGCTGCGAAGGCGCGGGGGCGTGCAACACATCGACAACAGTGTGAGGAGATTAGAGAAGAAGATGAGAGAGGGTTCGAATAAAATTGTTAGAAACTTAGAATTTTTAGGCCAGCTGGATAGGAGTTTGGGAATTTGGGTAATTAATTTTGGGGGATTCCAAAACAAATGAGCCGAGCATGGACTCCGTTTGTTTTGGAAAAACAACAGCCCCGCCTCGTGAATTTCACACAAACCAGTCCTGCCCCACCTTGCCTTGTTTTGTTTTGTTTTTTTTAATTTAGGAACCAGCTTGTTTCGACAATTTATGGTACAGACCGGATCGAAACTGCAGATCCTAGAGCAAGATGCCTAGCCCTACGTAATAAAGGAAAACATTCTTAATGCTTTTATGGAGCTTGCCATGCTCCACACTCCACAAATGAGCCAATTTTGATGGTAAAAGAATTGGATGATTGATTGAATGCTCAAACGTTCCGAGCTCCAAGTTGATCGCATAAAGGTAACAAAAAGAGCTACTAATAAAAGTTATAGTAGGAATTGGAGTCATAGTAGCAAATAAAATAAACCCCTTACTCTTAAGAAATATAATTACTTCATTGGTCTGTATTCTAGTAAGTATACCATTCCATCACGTTGGTTTCTACTTGAAAATTTAAGTGGGTGGCACCATAATCAGCGTACTAAAAATAGTTTTCTCCGGAAACATGTTGGAGCAGATATTAAGTTTTAACCACTTAATAAAGAAGAGAATTCGGGGTGCAAAACATAACAAAGTAAGAGTAATAAACCAGTGCAATGTTACAGAAATTTGGAACATTTGGGGTCCAATGATGGTTGATGTTTGCTGTAGAAACTACGTATGTTGAGACTAGAGTTATTGAGAAATCCGTTTAAAAACAAGGAGCAGTAGTCCAATTCCTAATACGTATTGAGGGGTATTTGAAAGAAAGAACATCTTCAAGGAAACATGGGATAGCAAACTGAGATCAGTTCACATGTGCTGTTGCGATCTACACTTATTGAAAATTGAAGGATTACCAAGGTTTCCAGGAAGCTTGTATGACCAAAAGCCGTCTAGGTCAAGGTGGAGGATAAATGGAGCCGAGGGGGTCCAGTCAAAGACTAAATAATGGAGGGAACATAGCAAGCGAATCAGTAAGATAGGTAGAGGCCTCAAACCTATCTATAGACGAATCTTATTGAAGATGGAAGAACAGTATCCCATGACTAAATCACTACACATCATCATGAAGGATACATGTATACCAAGCTAATTTGGAAACCAAGGTGCTAAGTGAAGGACATTCATCAGGCTAGCTATAGGAAAGGCAATTACAACAAGCTTGTCAAACATCCGGTATTTGTCTTGGCTTAGTTCCTTTTTGCGACAATTGTTTTGATGATAGTCTTTGGTGCTTGATTGTTTAACGATCTGTTTCTGGGGAGATTTTGTTTCTTAACACGATTTTGCAATGCAAGGTGCAATGATTTTTTATTTTATTTTTTTGTATGACCATGACTGGATATGAATTGTTTAGTGAACTGTCCAGGAAAAAAAAATGAAGAACGAATAGAAGACTTTCATAGATGCACAGTCCAGTTCAGGAGTGTAGAATGATCTCAAGACTTCCCAAGATACAGCTCTGTAGACTGCTGTGCTAGATATTACTAACTGATGATTTTTCTGTGCTCAGTGTGTTGACTTATGAGGGAAGCCCATGGAGGGATATAAGGGTTCTCGAGCAATCTGTTCTAAAGCAATCTGTATGCTGGATAATCAGCATTCCAGGACTACTTGTGGTTGACTATATCAACAATAAGACGAAGATGTTGATGTGTCTCAAACCTTGAGGGGAGCAACCACAGAGAAGTCACTTGTGTGTATTTTATCACTGGTGGCATTTCTGACCTCGTGTGTAATTTTGGAAAGAGTATGGTAATATAATGCCTGCCAACATCGAGGCATGTAAAGATAGGTATCTCTGAAAGAGGAAGAAATGACCGTTGCTTGCCTATAACTTCACTAGCTGCCAGGATGGAATGAGTAGTAAAGGCCCATGTGTGATGAGTGATGACCTAGCCTAGTTACATGATTTTAGTTTTACTGGTCTTGTGGACTTTGCTTGAGCACACTGCGACCTTGACAACTTAAATTCCTTTATAAGTTTGACTAGACAGAGAAAGAGGGGAACTTAATATGTAAGGTTGACTAGAGAGACGGGAAACATGTTTTCCAAATTTCCGTTGCTCCTGATTTCCAAGAAGGGTTTGCTCAATGGCTTGAAATATCAGCTAGCTTTAGCAGTTATTTTCATCATTGATAACATACTGGTGGCTCCCACACCTGGCACATTGACATATGAAGGGATGTGCTTGTAGTTTAGCTTGCCTAGTCAAAATGGGGACAATAACTTACATGTTTATTTACTGGTCTCGAGGATAAGTTGCATCAAGAAGACAGATTTTGGCACTCCCTCCAAAAATCATACAAATAAAGAAATGAATTCCAAACAGGAGAAATAATGTAACATGATTTTCTTTGTTGAAATCGCATGCACCTGTCTAACCAACTTTGATAAGCCTACTTACCAAAAGCGTTGCACAAGATTCTCCATACCTTGTGTGCAATGGTCTTTCCATCCTGTATATGTAAAAAATACATCATGTTAAAACTGTTGGAAAATATATTCCAAGTGAATGAATAACTTGACTTGAGAAATTAATTAAAAATATTTTAACTAATTTTCCAATGGGTGTCTGTTCGAAAGGGTGTCCCTTCCAAACATTGTGTCTGTTCGAAAGGGTGTATCCCTTCCAAATAGTGCGTCTTTTCACATTTTGTGTCTTTTCATCCTTTATAAAAAGGATAGTCATGGTAGTGTTTGATTCATTGATTCACACATCAAGCATTAAGTCCCAGAGAGACACAACCATCATTGAGTTCCTACGGTGTGAAGTGTTGCTACCGGAGGAGTACCGTTGTACCTGAGAGACAATCGCCACTAAACCCTAAGCAACTGAGCGGGACGAATATTGTCTTAAAGACATTGAATCAAGTTCAAACCTCGGTCTCGGTCAGATCATTTATTTATATTTCATTTTCATATTCTAAAATATAGAGTTGGAATTATTTTTACTAACAAAAACATCATGATAACTGTGCCAATTTTACATCATGTAAACTTGTGGCAATCACTCAGTGATAACCAAGGATATCCAACTATTCAAAAAAATCAGTCTTAAAGACAGAAGAGTATGCAAGTATGTGATGTCACAATTCGATTAACTAAATCAAAAGGATGCTCTACGGCCAAGTTGCCACACAATATTCAACAAATCAATTCCAAACAAACGAACAAATGGGTGGAGGTGAAGAAAATCTGCTGTTATATCTCCCTGTCTTCAAGAATGAAGTCAAATGGACAAACATAAATTATTTCAAGCTAATGCAACCAGTTTGGGAAGAGCATATTTCTTTGATCTCAGAAAGTCATTATAGTATCCTCCCTTGTGTCAATGTGATTTTAGGCACCAACTAGTAGGTTTCTGGAACCAGCTCAAGTGGAGGACCAGTCCATCTATACAGAACTGAAGTTCTTTAGAGAAAAACTAATTTTGAAGGTATCTTGAAACACAAGTCCTACAAAACTAATTTTGAAAGGTATCTTTGAAACACAAGTTCTACAAATGATATCTAGAATCCCAAGATATTGATGTTAAACATTTATTGGATGTCCATCATCCACGAAGAACATTATGAAGACCCGAACCACTAATAATATGAGGCTCGCTTTTCATATATAATCAAATTGTGTTTTGATATGTGTATAGAACAAGCAGTCTGGTGAAGAATTAATTCTAACAGATGCACTGAAGTTCTGATGTCCATATTTTGCCCCATTAGTATTAGCACACTGCTATGAATGACAAAGCACACACAAATCCACATGTGATGAGCAAATTTTGTCAATTATCATTAAACATCATTAATGAGAGTTCTAGTAAAAAATATGCAACCTATGTAAATCAAAACCCAAACAAATGTCCAATATTATTTCATGATTTCAAGCAGTAGAAAAAAGATTAGCATCCTGGTCCGGATCTATTTCAATATGTTAATAAAAGCTCATATTTTTGGATATCAAAGTTTTCAAGAAATAAGTTGATAAAATGAGGACTATGCATATCAGAATTCACACAATCAATCACTCTTAACTAGGGAAAGCACAGTGTAGCAATGTTGACATGAACTCCGAAATGATCTGATATCCATAAACCAGAAATATACTCAAGTTACTTTTTAGTCATCTATTTTGAAACTAAATCTGACAAGAAGCAAGTTAAAATGATAATGCCTATGCATATCAGAATTTCACACGACCAACAAATATTTGCATGGCTAAGACATGTTTGTATGGATATATAAGTCAAAATATTCTTGACGTTCATAAAGCAGAAATCGATTGACCCTGCTGTTCAGTGATCTATTTTGTTACTTATCCCAAATATCCTATGGTTTATTATGTATTGGTGCAATTTAAATGACCAATGACCTGAAATGTTGAGTATACCTGTGTCTGAATATAGCTGCTTGTACAAGCACATGCATCTCAATAGTATAGTTGAAGGTAAATAATTTACCTGCTGCTCAGTCTTATCTATGCCCCATTTTCCAGGTCATGCCTTTTAGGTTGCTCCTTATCAAGCACCATTAATAAGACGACTATTAAAGCCACCATGCATGCAACCTCTGTAGAGAGAAGAGACAGAATTAATGAGAAAAATATATAGAGTCGATTTTTTTCCCCTTTACAAATGAATGAATCAGAGTTCCTGCTGTCATGCGTAAGAATAATTTTTTTTCATTTAGTCTTGTTCTTTTTCCCATATAACAATCATTTGAAACATGACTTTCCTATCTATGCATCAAGCCCAATTTGGTTTAGTCGTCAAGCCTTGAAGATGTTTTGCCTTGTTCTCTATGCAGGGAAAGCTTCAGGTGGAAGAGAGACGATTTCTTGAATCGGTAATTACCAACATAATATATATTACACAAGACTCATGACTGTGCCCTCGGCCCTCCTTCAAAATAAGTTGGCTTTAGGTGTTAGAGAAAGAAGAGACCACAAGGAAGAACTATGACAATGATGGATACCAACCTACTCACCTTAGGGTTTAGTCTAAGGAGTGTGGTGGCAATAAACACATCTTTTACAGGTCTTGATGGATACCTAGCCAAGTGCCATGAGTAGCTAGTTTCTTACTATTCTGAATCTAACAAGCAAGAACCTAGTAGACTTGTTATGTCTGTTATAACTGGCACCTGTCTAAAGAGGCAGAGCCATAACGTGAGGATGTACTTAACTAGCTTCTATGCCTACTGATTAGCGGCAGGGATTAATGAAGGAGAATAATACTCTTTGTAATATGTAAAATGAACTACCGCATTGCTTAATATAAGCTTACTCCATTGCAAAAAGATACATCAAAAAAGCTGCAGAATTGTGCTGGTATCCAATTTCTTCATTGCCTAATATAAGCTAACTCCTGATGTGAAGAGAGTGATGTGGAAATAATATTTTGACGAACTGACAGTACTTAGAGGAGCATATAGTCGCACGCAACTAGGAGTCGAACTGAAACATCTGATTGGGTTAATGTCTGTCTTGGGAGGATCAGACATAAGCTGGTCATGAGGGGATCAAATTGGAAATTTGTAACAACCAACTGAACTCAGTTATTCTCGGAAAAGTGAAAGAATGGGAAAAAAAAAAAAAAAATCTTTTGTAGGCATATAACTATACATTTGAATTAAGATAATTATTTATAGTTTACTTATCCTCCATAAAATTCTTAAAGGAAACTATGGTAGTGATACAAGTTGGGTTCATTAATCTATTTCCTGCTCTAATTACCAAGAAAATAATTTTGAATTGAGAGAATTTTGTATGTAATGAAGTGTTAATTTGGGAGAGAAAAAATTATCCCCCCCCCCCCCCCCCCCCCCCCCCAACCGTAGAAAATCACAATTAAATCATACATATTAAACTATTTGAAAATACAAAAAAATAGTTATAGTGAAAGCAAGAAACCAAAGAGTCGATTAGTCTCACTTCCATAAAAATTCACATATTTCTCCTACAGACAGGTATGAGTTAAAATCAAACATTTATAAACCAACCCAACTCATCAATAACCCCATAATATATGTAGAAAATAGTATAAAATTAAACGCTAACTGATATAAATAGAGAGTGATAGAGAGCTAGACCTTTCAAGTAAACTCTATTTCGCCTCATCAACGGAAGTAGACAGAATGAAGATGAGAATAATACCCTCCCCCTCTCCCCTCTCCCCCCTCCCCTCTCTCTCCATATGATAGAGACTGACTGATGTGTGCTTTAAGACTCGTGCCATGTGTTTCCTTGTATGCAACACAAAGAGCCACCCGGCCCACACAAATAGCCACGTGTTGTCTTGCATGCCGTTTGCGTGGGATTTGACTTTCGTCAAATTTTCTTAGGAAAGAGAGAGCATAGCAAACACAGAAAATACATAAGAACAGGAAAAATAGAAAGAGAGGAGGAAAGAATAGTATATATAGCAGTGCTGCTGTTTGTTCTTTCTGACACCTGTGCTCCTCGGTTCAGAAAAAATTTATTCTCTGTGCCGGCATATATCCCACTAGGGAGGAGGAGCTAGAGTGATGGACTGGAGTTTGGACTTCGAGACCAGTGGGATGTCCATACCCGCCAGCTGTGGTTACTGTGGAATTAATTATATGTAAATATAGTCTCAACTGTATAAAGATAAGTTTGGCAAAACTTCGAATTTAGACAATTCTTCCCTATAAAGCAATTTTTCAGTTCATTTAATTTTTTTTTAAGCTGTTTCAGCACAAATTCAATTAAATATGTATCTTTTTCATAGGGATAAAAGGCAACAAAAATTAGCTTAGACTACCTCAACCCAATCTCCCTGTCCAGCTCTGACTGTATACAATTACGTCTGTGTTTACATATGATAAATTATTATTATTATTATTATTATTATTATTATTTATGTTTATATTTTTGTATGATGTTGGCACTTCCTATTGGTAGGGGTGCAAACGAGCCAAGTCGAGCCAAGCTTTTATAAGCTTGAGCTTGGCTTTATTAGAATTAATCGAGCTCGAACTCGAGCTTGGGCTTGATAAGTTTTTTATTTTAGAGCTTGAGCTTGGCTCGAGCTTGTTTATATTAAGCTTGAGCTTGGCTTGGTTTGAGTTCGAGCTTGGCTTGATAAGCAAGCTTGATAAGCTCAAATTCAAGCTTGCTAAGCTTGATTTCAAGATTTTTCAGCTTTATTTCAAGCTCATTAAGCTTGATTTCTAGCTTAAAGAACTCAATTTCAAGCTAGTTGGCTAGAATTCAAATACCTATAATATTAACGATTTATTTATGAAAATTTAATTAAAAAAGTTTCTTAGTATCAATTATTAAGGACATATAATTATATATAATGCACACAACCATATTGTTATACAAACATGCATAAAATTAGAATTCAACAAAGAACTAATTAAAATTTAAATAACAAAATAAATTGGTAGACTGCCAACAACGAGCTCCTAAACGAGCCAGCTTACGAATCAGCTCACAAGCTTCTAAACGAGCCAGCTTGCGAGCTCAAACGAGCCGAGTACTTCTATGCTTGAACTTGGCTCGTTTATTAAACGAGCTCGAAAATAAAGCTTGAGCTTAGCTTGTTTACTAAACGAACCGAGCTCAAACGAGCTTTTATCGAACCGAGCCTCGAGCAGCTCGCGAACGGCTTGGCTCATTTGCAGCCCTACCTATAGGCTAATTAAATTGCAATTAAATTCTTTTAAATTTTAGATCTTTGTAACTAAATATTTTAATTTTGTTTATTAGCAATTATATATCATGCATTATCGAACAGTTGGCCATAGTCTCCCTTTATCAATCAGTTTACCCTTTATAATATGTTACTTCCTTTAAAACAAAAAGAAAAGGTTGCAAACAAAGAAGAAAAAGTAGCGGAGAAGAAAATGCGGGAGTGCGTGGACAGCACATGAGAAGCAACTTTTTTTTTTTTTTTTCATTTTTTCATTTTTCTTAGATATGTTGATCTTCTTACTCAGGAACTATCTTAGGACATTTGAAAGCACATGATAAGAATCTAAAATATATCCTCAATTCACACATTTAATTATTAAAAATATAATTTTTTTTTATAAACTCTCACCGTATGTATCTTTTGTTTTGTTTGATTTTCCTTTGTTGTTTATTTGTTTCAACTTTTAAACAAATTTTATTGTGATTTTTTTTTTACAAATTTATTATGAAATTTCTTTTATTAAAGGAAACAGAAACAAATGCAAGAGTGAAGGCTGCAGCTGCCAAGGCTGAGGTCGAGAACTGCTGCTCAAGCAACACTTTGAAATCAACTCTTGTAGTTTCTGGCGTTGTTTGACTTTTTAGATTTATATTCTTTTTATTATCATTACTCTATTTTCTCATGCGTTTATATTGGAATAAAAGAATATGACTCGGTAGATCTACATGTCTTTTTTTTTTGTGTCATAACACTAGTTTTGCTCTTCACGAGACGCAAGATAAGTAGCAAACAGAAATACTAAATTACTGCCAAAATATGATAAACATGAGGAAAAAAAAATTGGAACAAAAGCTTGTTGTGATTACTTTTCATTCGATTACAAAAACTAGTGATACATATTAAAATGTACAACCACAACTTTAGAGGAAGAGGAATGCACCATCAGTGATCCATGGTAGAGAAAGAGAGGAGAGGAACTCTAAAGGGAACCACATCTTCCGTCACAAGAGGAACCAAAAGAATTGGATAATATAAAGATTTGTCTCTTTGATTTCTTCGTCAGAATTGGGAGAAACTAAAAAATCGGCCTCTTTTTTGAAAAATATTTCAATGTGCACAATATAGAATTGAAGATTTGCTCTGCTAGCACATTGAATTATATATATATATATATATATATATATATATATATATATATATATATATATATATGAAAAAAGATAATTATATTGTGTCACTACCATATTTTTTAGAAAAAAATATTTTAGTCTTTTAGTAATTAATTAAATATTGTGCATGTTAAATATTTATTTATTATATTATTTATTTATGGTTAGCATGTTAGATTTATTTTTTGACTTGTGTTAGTGGACCTAACTAGTTTAGTTTAAACTCATAAACCAACATGTATTAATTGTTAGAATTTGAGCCAAACTAGAAAGCCCATTGATTAAGATGATGATTAATTATGTTAAATCCATTAGACCAGAAGTTTTCCTACTTAATTAATTTCTTCATGAGAGGCTCCAAGGGGTATTTTAGACTTTACATAGTAGCTTGAGGGAGGGGACAAGTGGGGCCAATATAAAGGGGATGAAAACTTTATCTCTCTTCATTTTTTATTCCAAATCTAGATCTAGAATTTCTCTCAACCAAATTTCATCAAATCCCTACCAAATTTTCACCCAATTCTTTCCCAAATAATCATTTGAGGCTAATAGAGCATGGATCTACAAGGAGGAAGCATGGATCTACAAACAGGAGTAAGGATCTACAAGTTGAGGACCAATTTCATCAATTTTGGAGGTTTTATTGGGAATCCATCTCTCAATAGGTACAATTCAGTCTTTTTTTCCTTAATTTAGGTTCTAAATCTGAGAATTAACCATGAGAAATTAACCCATATGCATAGGCTACACATAGGATTTGGTTTTGTGTTCATATGAGGCATATTGAGAAAGTTATGGTACTTTTGTGTCAATTTTTGGAGAATTTCGAGATTGACATTTGTTGTGTGTCAATTGGTCCTATAGATCATTTTGGCATGTGTTTGTGTGTTTGGGGCTAGTGACGTATCCACAATTGGGTACGTATAGATCGTATCCCAACAATTTGGTGATACGTTTTGATTTGAAAAAAAATTCCTCCGACACGGGACTTTGAGCATGTCACATTTTGACACGGACACGTAGAATTGTGTTTGACTCTTCGTATTATTCATAAATAATATATTAGACTTGCTCGTGTCCTTCGGGGTACGTTTGGATGTGTGGTGGACTCGTGTCGCAAGCGTATCCTAAATCTAGTGGGATACGGGAGCGATGAACTCCATGTGATTGTGCAATTTTAATTCTAGATCTATTTTCATTTGTTTTAGTCATTATAATATGTAATTATATATATATATATATATATATATATATATATATATATATATATATATATATATATATATATATATATATATACATATACACTACTATATTTAAAAGCTAATACGTATGTAGAGAAATAGCTACATAAATATACTATAACTAGATCTATGATGCATAAATACATAAATATATATACACAACAATACATATATAAATACACTACTACATTTAAAAACTAATACATATGTAGAGAAATAACTACATAAATATACTATAACTAGATCTATGATGGATAAATACATAAATATGTATACACAACAATATATATATATATATATATATATATATATATATATATATATATATATATATATATATATATATATATATACTTATATGTATGTTATATATGTATATAAAATTGTATGATATATATATACGTATACGTATACGAGATGTTATGAATAGTGTACGTATATGATACTATAATATGTATTGTAAGTATTATTGTAGATATGTACATATATATATGTATGTGGAGGAGCTTGTATATATATATAAATATATGTGGTAATTATATGTATATATTAGTAGTTATAGAATGTATGTATAAAATTTTATAGTTGTATATATATATGTACTAGTATCTCTAGTTAAATATATTATATATAGATATGTGTACATGTATATATGTATTAGTAGTTAATGATTAATTAGTAGTTGTATTAGATTGATATATATATTAGTCATTAGTTTGAGTAGTTAAGGTATTTGATATGTTACGGTTAGTAGTTAGTTAAGACATATGTAGTGATATATATATAGTAGTTAGAAACATCATATTATAGTTAGTTCCTATGAATGGATATACATACATTACAGTATTGGTGATATTTGATATTAGTTGGGTATATATATATATATATATATATATATATATATATATATATATATATATATATATATATGCATTAGTTATATGTTAGCATTTTGGATTACCTTGAGATGTACCAAGGTATTAGTAGTAGGTATTAGCATAGTAATAGGATAGATGTAAACTAATTATGGATTGGTACTAAGGTGACTAAAATAAGGTATATAGTACTATATAAATATTAAATGCATGATAGTTTATAGTTATAGTTGGGTAGTTAGTATAAATAAGGATTTGGCAATTACCTTGAGATACCAAGGTAAATGCCAAGGTATTGAGGATAACCAAGGTATTGGATTTGGGTATCAATATTGGTTTAGTTTTTTGATACCAAGTTGGTTCAAAACCAAGGTATCCTTTTAGCATTTATAATTATGATTTATATATTTAATATTATTTGATATGCATATATGATATTTACCTATTGCTTGCGTATCCTGAGATACGGTATCTTAGTATTCTAAGATATAGCTTGTATGGCCTAGATTCATAGTGTATGAACCTAACATAATTGAGATAGACTCATACAACCTAGAAATAGGTAGTTTGACATAGTTGACCATTGTTTGACCGGTTTGACTTAGAGTTGACCTAGTTTGACTTTTGACTTAGAATTGGCTTGCTGACCTAGAAGTTGACAAGTTTAACTTATTTTTTCAGAACCTTGTATTAATATAATATTTCATATATAGGTCTGTGTGACACCAGTTCGGACACAGTTTGACATTCATTGCTCTGGACCACAGGCGGGTATATTTCTCTGATTGTTTTTAATTCATAATATTGTATATATGCATGTTCTAGAATTGTATACATTGATTTTCGACACAGTGATTTCACGGACTGGTGCTATATGGATCCCGTCAGGAGGTGTTATCCCATACCGTGTGCAACGGGTACCCAGTCGTATGTATTCATCGTGTGCATCGGGTATTGATTTTTATGTGCTTCTTGTGCATCCACTATTTCGTGTGCTAGTGTGACTATATCGTGATCATGTACGTAACGTGTCGTGATTGGATCCATGAGTATTGGTTGGGGAGGGGGAGTAGGAGTTGGTTATGTGATCAAAGCTCTCTTGATCTCATGTGCATGTCGATTATATACCTCACGTATAATGGAGTTACATTTATACCCCATGTGCAACCTAAGCCGATCACATAACGAACTTGCACTCTAAACCACATAGATAGTATTCTTGTTCTCTACTTTCAGTTATTCTCGTATTTATTTCCAGTTCTTATTGTACTTATTGCCTGTTCTCCCTGTATTGTACATTCTTATTACTTGTGCATCTTGTATCTTTTTTCTATTGCTTGTTATATATGCTCGATTATGTTATTGGAACTGCTTTTATAGGTATATACTTTGCTCCATTCCTGACTGAAAAATATTTTTTAGAGGATCCGAGAGATTGGTGCCCGACATACTATGGACTTTGACTTATAGATGGTGCAGACTTGGACCCACTAGTTCTGGAGTGATTGCTGGAAGGTTTATCCAGATCAGTAGTTTTCATAGTTAGTTTCTTTAGCATTTTGGTACCGGATTTATTTCCGACATATTGTATGAGATTGGATATTGTTTCTATTATTGATAATATATATTTGAATGTATAGCTAGACTTCCTCCACATCTTCTCGTGCTTTTAGAATTGTGATTGAACTTTGTGTTGAGATATTTAGCAAATTTATATTATTGTGAGATGTTTAGATAGTATTGTTGACCAAGACAACGTTCTACCGCCGATTCTGTGGCGTAGGCTGGACGTTGTTCCCGACTTGCATCCTTATACCGGGTGCGGGTCGTGACACATTTTTAGTGGTGGCACATGCAGGTCAGTCTTCGCAAGTTATGCGATATCGTGGTAGTGTGACGACTTAGTTGTACTACTTCGAGCCTGCGATAGGATATATGATGTAGGATATAAGATATTAGGATGAGAGGATACTCAATCACAAATTTCTTGAGAGATTCCTGGGACGACCCTTGAGAATCTTATTATAATTTTTAATTCAAAATATTTTTCCTTGTTTTCGTCCGCTCTCACTTGTTGTTGTTGAATTTGATTCTTTGTGATCGATTGTTGAATTTGATTCTTGGTGATCGGTTGATTTAAATTCTTGGTGTTCGTTATTGAGTTTGATTTTATATCGAGAAAAATTTTATGGACTAAATTACGGTATCATCTGATAATATATGTTGATGAGGACAGTGAGAAATGTGAAACGTCTGCTCTGGTTATGGAGCCTAGATTTTATCGCAGGCATATTAGCTGGTGTAGCAAAAACGTAGGAACCTGACTTCGGATGTACATATCTTAGTTATAAAATTTAGAGTTTCTCGCAGCCATACCGATTGGTGTGGTGAGGATTCTAGATAACATGATTATAGAGTTGCATACCCTAGTTATGGAATATATCGTTTATCGCAGCTATGCTTACTAGCGAGGCAAGGATTCTGAGTGTCATGATTGTGGACAAACGTGTATGATTATCAGATTATATCTTAAATTGGTTCTTAAAGTATCATCTCAATACTTATTCATTTATGTTATTATAGGACTTTGTTCCATCATTCCTTAGCTTAGCAGTAGTGATACCTTCAGTTCTTTAGTCCAATTCCTTATGGAGCTTCTTTCCATTAGAGTTATTGTTAGTGTGATAATTGGTGAATTGCATTTAGGTCTGTGTCTTGAGTATCAGTATTGACTGTTGAGAGTATAACTTGTGAGTCTGTAAGTGGTGCTTAAATGGGCATGTGAGCAATAGGCATAAATCTAGAGATAACCCATAGCGTAGTACCTTATAGCAATAGTTCTATGATAGGTGTCATTATAGTTGGTATTGGTATTATGGTAGAAGGGAGAGTAGAACGTATCAGTAGTGGTTCCATGAGTTAGTATCAGTATCAGCATGCATGCTCTGGATATGCATGAATTCAGGTAGTTGGGTGAGCCATGTAAACAATTAAGTATCCAAAAAATTGTGTTGGAGATCAATGGAGCATAATATGCAATTGGGTGGTTGATACTTGGGTGTGTCAAGAGTAAAGAAATGTATATGCATAAAGGGTATTAGTAAGTGTTCCATAGTAGAAGGGTACCCATATGTGAATGGGGGAGTGTGAGTGAATAATAATACATTGTGCTAAAGTAGTAGAACTTGTGATATAGGTTGATGTGAGTAGATAGAAGTGTACCAGTATATGACTAATGATGGGTATATCACCTGATATTGAGGCTAGTGATGTGTTGGAAGCAATAGGTAGAAGAGTGTCTAGAAATTGTGTGCAGGACGCACAATGAGTGATAAGTGTCAGTGTGGAAGTTCATGAGTATCAGAAAGTGGAAGCTGGAGTATTAATATTATTTCATGGGTTGAGAAATATCAGGATTGGTCATAGAAGATATGTATCAGTAATTTGTGTATCTGTCGGTAAAAGGTTTAGGAAGAGATACATATACATCAATAGAGATATGAAACCATATGTCGGCCTTTGAAAGTGAAGTGAAACATGTGAATTATAGAAGTTAATAACTAGTGCAAGTAATCATGAGTTCTAGTAAATGTGATGAGGTGATCTAATAAGAAAGCTAGTGTCCTAGAACATTAAGGGTATATATTGTGTAGTTTGGAAGCTAATGTTACTATATCAAGAATGTTAGTATTTCTATATCAGAGATTAGTTGAGTAATGTGCTAGCAACAGTAAGTACCTTGTATAATGACATTGGATTGGTGTATCAGTTAATATGGATAGAAAAGCATTTGAAAGTAATAGTACAAGTGACCCAAGCAGTAGAGGAGGGAGACAATATATATATATATATATATATATATATATATATATATATATATATATATATATATATATATGAGTAAGTTTAGTAGGTATAGTACCTTGCCAATTTTGAGTATAGAGGTCGTATTTATCAGAGAATAATCCAAGGGATATAAGGATACCAGTGAGATGTCATGATGTTGTAATGACTAGAAGGTAATTATGTATGTATTATGATTCTAATGTACATATGAGATGTCACGCCCCGATCTCCCGCAGGCTAATCGGCCGTTCCCGCTAAGCGGGAATCACCCTCGCCAGCGCTCCCGCGGAACGATCGCTTGACCCATCCGGGCGTGATGCCGCACGAGCGTGAACCGCGCCCGTGCAAGGCCGTGATTCATTGGCTGGCGATAAGAGTTCTAAGCCACAGAGTCGCACAGATTGTCCGAGTGTAGCGGAGTCATGAACGCATAGCGATTCGGTAACAAGTTCTCTGAGTTGACAAATATAGCGGAAGCATTGAAACACAAGTTTGAAGTAAAGCAAGCTCTTTTTATTGATATAAACATGTGTTACAGGCGGCGTATAGCCGAGATTACAAGTCGCTCAAGCCTCTCTCTAAAATAGTAAAAGCGTGCCAAGTGGCTACAATTGTGTAATGATTGTAGAGACGATGTTCAGGCGATGTTCACAACTTATGTCTTGTATATGTGCTTCAGTCCCGGACGCACCGTTGCTTCGGAGTGATGTCCACGCCTTAGCACGCACGTTGGAGGCGTCCGCACCTAACGAGGTTCTCCCGCACCCTGCATACAAACTGGTGGATTATCAGTACATTGAATGCACTGGTGGGGAAGCTACTCGCCCGCTCGACAAATCCAAACACGTAATACAGGTTCCGTGTACAACTATTAAGTTGTCTTTCTAGTTGTCTTAGGATCAGTTTTATGCAAATATTGAATAGCCTAGTTCGTGTGGCAGTGCGCCGTGCGACATGAGAGGAAACACGGCGAGACTTACCAACTTACCATCTCCTTCCCTGTCCAAGGCAAACATTGTTAATTTAAGCAGGAGCATGTATAAGCATTCAGGAAGCATAACATATGCAAACACGAGTACTTATTTCAAGATCGTTCAGGTGTTTAGTTGTTCTTGATGCGATGCAGTGACTCGCACGCGGATAGCCGCTAAACGAGGATGACTTATCTATATGAACAGGAGTCGCTGGCATAGCCATAAAGGACGATAGTCACTGGCGGTAATGGTATGCAGCAAAAGTACAAGGGGCGCTACATTCCATCCCGTCCAGCACAATGGACTATACAATACGGTTCAGTCACTGGAGAGAATGGTATGCACGAAAGAACAAGGAGCGCTGTATGCCATCTCGTCCAGCACAATGGACTGTACAATACGGTTCAGTCACTGGAGAGAATGGTATGCAACGAAAGAACAAGGAGCGCTGTATGCCATCTCGTCCAGCACAATGGACTGTACTATAATGTGAGTTCCATCCGGATCGGATCGGTCCCAGTGCCCCGGTGACCGTCCGTGGAACTATACCTCGTTTCCGAGTTGTCCGCGACATGCACTTTCTTTTGGGTCAATCAATTATCACGAGATACACAAGAACAAGAGTGCACTAGAACAAGAGAACACGAGTGCACACAAGAACACGAGTACAAGAGATACTTGAATCTGTACAGTGAATAACTTGCTTGATGCATTCCCCTGGTTCGGGGCTGCCAGGTGACCTAACGGTCCAGGATACTTGCAGGGTCAAACATGCACGGAACGACTACTTAGTAGTCTCCCGGAGTTGGATGAAAACAAGGCAACATTCAAACAGACAAGCATGCATTTCTAAGGAACATAAGCAGGCACGTTGCTCGGACCCGAAGGTAAGCCGAGAGTTGAAATCGTTTAGGGACTTAGCATGCGAGGGTCTGAACATAAGCAGTATTTCAATTTCCATGTTCTAGCAAGCAATACAAGTTGGGATTATTCTCTTAGCTAGGTGCGTTGGATTTATTAGCATGCAGGGGGTGAATCACCTAGCGACTAGCATAAATATTCCAGATTTTATGTGTGCTGGCTAAGCAAAGACAAGTTCACCGTAGCCACCCACCTTAGCGATGATTCGCCTCGGTAGAGCGATACGTCAAACGAGCCTCTGAAAGTCCAAGCCGGATTCCTGTAGGGACAAGTCTGGATATCTTTTGCTTCTCGTTGAGGCAAGGCGGGTCGGGACAGTTGCACTATTGCCGTTTGAAACGGCAGTCCGCTTGAGCGGAACAGGGTGTTACATCCTACCCAGCTCAGAAAAAGTCTCGTCCTCGAGACTTACTGAGGACAAGCAGTAATCTAGGGTTGAGGCAATCCTAACAAGTCGTTGTACTTGTTCATTTGGATATTCACTTGCACAAGCGTCGAAATTGTAATGCCCCGCTCCGCGCCGGCGTTATATATCAAGGTGAGTGGGCAGAACTTCGTTCTCTGATTCTTGCACGCCTTAATAATAACCTGAGTTTTTGTTTGCAATGTTTTCATAAGAGAATGATAGAACCTGCCTTGCATGTTAATGAACGAACTCACCTAGCTTGTCTTTGAATCAATGTCTGCTAAACGAGAATCCTGTATTGCCTGCTTAGAGTGCATGAACATGTTCACTATCGTCTATGCTTCGAGAGAACCATACTATGCCTGAACGTATTCAAGTGATAAGTCGGATTGCCCCGCAACAACGATAACTGTTCTGATGGTTCGTCTCGTCTGCATACTAGAGTTTATTTGATAGTGTTCCATGCATTCGCACGCGGTCGGACAATGACTTTTGGTGGAGAGCTGAACTGCATGCGTCCATGCCACCATGGGTCACAGCTGCCATTAGCTTCAGAGAATGAGTCATTGGTATGCTGTACAGCCAGCTGCCGATCCTGAGATACTCGGGGACCGTCCTGCATATAGCTAAGTCATTGTGTTGGCTTGGATAGTGACTGCCCCTAAGATTGTGCATCGTGTGTCTAGCCTTGCATCAGACCCTCGAGTCGCACGAGACACGCCGTGCACACCCTGAAACATGAACGGCTTGCTTGCTTGCATATTCAATATGAAACTCTGTTTCCAAACATGTTTCCAAACAAGTAATGTGACTCTGCTAGAACTGCATGAAACGAACCTAGGTAAAACTAGAAAGATCACTAATAATGTAATATTTTATAACATGATTACTTAGTGCCTGTTTGAGTGAATGCTTATTTCTGTTCAGTTGTTTTATCTCACCAGTACTTGTATAAAGTGCTGACCCACCAACAGTTTACTTGCTTGCAGGTACTGGATCGTCCGAGGGAGCGATAGGCGTGCCACAGTCCCCAAGACCCGGAATCCTGGTTTCGATTGTTGCCCCGAGAATGCTATCGTATAAGGGGGCATAATGTATGGAACGAACGTGTGCCTTTGCTAAAGGAAACCCAAGTTGCCTCGATTGTCCCGAACACTCAGTCGGCTAAATGCATTACATTGCAACAAGTCCCTTTCCGCTGCTTACTCGATTGATGCGATGATAGCCAACTATCAACTTAAACGATTGGCCTTGCACGGGCGCAACCCCAGGCCCGTGCGGCATCACGTCCCCCGAAAGCTCGACTCGGGCCATTCGATTAGCTCTCCTTCCTCCCTCGCGCCCGCGGGACGGATGCGGTGATTCGCGTCCGGCGCGCCGAGGCATGGTGATTCGTGCCCGGTTCGTTAAATCCCGGCCGCACCGGGCGGGGCAGGGCGGAGCGGCGGCCCGGGCGGGACCGGGGCGTGACAGAATGGTATCAGAGCGGAATCGATCTTCTGGCCTAAAATCCGTTGCTATGACTCTGAGATATTATCGATATGGTTTTGCAAAGAGCGTTCCATACAATAAGTCCATAGATATTCTCAAAGTGCAAAATATTTCCTGAACTTGAATTGCTTGACTGTTTCGATTGAGTACGGCGAGGGACGGCACTATCGCTACTCGGGATATCGAGAAGTTTATCCTTGAAGTTTCGAGGATGAAACTTTTTGTTGGTTGGTAAGTATGTAACGCCCCGCTCCGCGCCGGCGTTATATATCAAGGTGAGTGGACAGAACTTCGTTCTCTGATTCTTGTACGCCTTAATAATAACCTGAGTTTTTGCTTGCAATGTTTTCATAAGAGAATGATAGAACCTGCCTTGCATGTTAATGAACGAACTCACCTAGCTTATCTTTGAATCAATATCTGCTAAACGAGAATCCTGTATCGCCTGCTTAGAGTGCATGAACATGTTCACTATCGTCTATGCTTCGAGAGAACCATATTGTGCCTGAACGTGTTCAAGTGATAAGTCGGATTGCCCCGCAATAACGATAACTGTTCTGATGGTTCGTCTCGTCTGCATACTAGAGTTTATTTGATAGTGTTCCATGCATTCGCACGCGGTCGGACAATGGCTTTTGGTGGAGAGCTGAACTGCATGCGTCCATGCCACCATGGGTCACAGCTGCCATTAGCTTCAGAGAATGAGTCATTGGTATGCTGTACAGCCAGCTGCCGATCCTGAGATACTCGGGGACCGCCCTGCATATAGCTAAGTCATTGTGTTGGCTTGGATAATGACTGCCCCTAAGATTGTGCATCGTGTGTCTAGCCTTGCATCAGACCCTCGAGTCGCACGAGACACGCCGCGCACACCCTGAAACATGAACGGCTTGCTTGCTTGCATATTCAATATGAAACTCTGTTTCCAAACATGTTTTCAAACAAGTAATGTGACTCTGCTAGAACTGCATGAAACGAACCTAGGTAAAACTAGAAAGATCACTAGTAATGTAATATTTTATAACATGATTACTTAGTGCCTGTTTGAGTGAATGCTTGTTTCTGTTCAGTTATTTTATCTCACCAGTACTTGTATAAAGTGCTGACCCACCAACAGTTTACTTGCTTGCAGGTACTGGATCGTCCGAGGGAGCGATAGGCGTGCCACAGTCCCCAAGACCCGGAATCCTGGTTTCGATTGTTGCCCCGAGAATGCTATCGTATAAGGGGGCATAATGTATGGAACGAACGTGTGCCTTTGCTAAAGGAAACCCAAGTTGCCTCAATTGTCCCGAACACTCAGTTGGCTAAATGCATTGTATTGCAACAAGTCCCTTTCCGCTGCTTACTCGATTGATGCGATGATAGCCAACTATCAACTTAAACGATTGGCCTTGCACGGGCGCAACCCCAGGCCCGTGCGGCATCACGTCCTCCGAAAGCTCGACTCGGGCCATTCGATTAGCTCCCCTTCCTCCCTCGCGCCCGCGGGACGGACGCGGTGATTCGCGTCCGGCGCGCCGAGGCACGGTGATTCGTGCCCGGTTCGTTAAATCCCGGCCGCACCGGGCGGGGCAGGGCAGAGCGGCGGCCCGGGCGGGACCGGGGCGTGACAGAAATTAGCATATCGCTTAGACTGGATCGTGCGCACCTTCGACATGCATTTCTAGTGTGAACACATCAACCAGCTTAGTGATAGCGAAGTCTCAGCACTCGAGTTCACCTTTTCTTAAGTCTTGGATGGTGCACTAGTTCAAGGCGTCCCTCGAATAGATGCATTCAACCAAACTTAGTGTTAGTGAAATCTCGGACAAGCTACTAGTGATACTCTCAAGGGTTCGCACAGGTTGGCACAAAGGCCACTCGCAACATACAACCAGACAAGCAATCATATCAATCAAAATGCATTTTGAAAGTATTTAGACTTATTGTTGGAACATCCCATCGAGGCATTGAGAGAGAGCGTGCACATAACCCACGAACGAGCTTTCGAAACAGAGATATCGAATCGAAGTCCAAAGGCGTAGAAGCCAGGCTCTGATACCAATATGTCACGCCCCGATCTCCCGCAGGCTAATCGGCCGTTCCCGCTAGGCGGAAATCACCCTCGCCAGCGCTCCCGCGGAATGATCGCTTGACCCATCCGGGCGTGATGCCGCACGAGCGTGAACCGCGCCCGTGCAAGGCCGTGATTCATTGGCTGGCGATAAGAGTTCTAAGCCACAGAGTCGCACAGATTGTCCGAGTGCAGCGGAGTCATGAACGCATAGCGATTCGGTAACAAGTTCTCTGAGTTGACAAATATAGCGGAAGCATTGAAACACAAGTTTGAAGTAAAGCAAGCTCTTTTTATTGATATAAACATGTGTTACAGGCGGCGTATAGCCGAGATTACAAGTCGCTCAAGCCTCTCTCTGAAATAGTAAAAGCGTGCCAAGTGGCTACAATTGTGTAATGATTGTAGAGACGATGTTCAGGCGATGTTCACAACTTATGTCTTGTATATGTGCTTCAGTCCCGGACGCACCGTTGCTTCGGAGTGATGTCCACGCCTTAGCACGCACGTTGGAGGCGTCCGCACCGAACGAGGTTCTCCCGCACCCTGCATATAAACTGGTGGATTATCAGTACATTGAATGCACTGGTGGGGAAGCTACTCGCCCGCTCGACAAATCCAAACACGTAATACAGGTTCCGTGCACAACTATTAAGTTGTCTTTCTAGTTGCCTTAGGATCAGTTTCATGCAAATATTGAATAGCCTAGTTCGTGTGGCAGTGCGCCGTGCGACATGAGAGAAAATACGGCGAGACTTACCAACTTACCATCTCCTTCCCTGTCCAAGGCAAACATTGTTAATTTAAGCAGGAGCATGTATAAGCATTCAGGGAAGCATAACATATGCAAATACGAGTACTTATTTCAAGATCGTTCAGGTGTTTAGTTGTTCTTGATGCGATGCAGTGACTCACACGCGGATAGCCGCTAAACGAGGATGACTTATCTATATGAACAGGAGTCGCTGGCATAGCCATAAAGGACGATAGTCACTGGCGGTAATGGTATGCAGCAAAAGTACAAGGGGCGCTACATTCCATCCCGTCCAGCACAATGGACTATACAATATGGTTCAGTCACTGGAGAGAATGGTATGCACGAAAGAACAAGGAGCGCTACATGCCATCTCGTCCAGCACAATGGACTGTACAATACGGTTCAGTCACTGGAGAGAATGGTATGCAACGAAAGAACAAGGAGCGCTGCATGCCATCTCGTCCAGCACAATGGACTGTACTATAACGTGAGTTCCATCCGAATCGGATCGGTCCCAGTGCCCCGGTGACCGTCCGTGGAACTATACCTCGTTTCCGAGTTGTCCGCGACATGCACTTTCTTTTGGGTCAATCAATTATCACGAGATACACGAGAACAAGAGTGCACTAGAACAAGAGAACACGAGTGCACACAAGAACACAAGTACAAGAGATACTTGAATCTGTACAGTGAATAACTTGCTTGATGCATTCCCCTGGTTCGGGACTGCCAGGTGACCTAACGGTCCAGGATACTTGCAGGGTCAAACATGCACGGAACGACTACTTAGTAGTCTCCCGGAGTTGGATGAAAACAAGGCAACATTCAAACAGACAAGCATGCGTTTCTAAGGAACATAAGCAGGCACGTTGCTCGGACCCGAAGGTAAGCCGAGAGTTGAAACCGTTTAGGGACTTAGCATGCGAGGGTCTGAACATAAGCAGTATTTCAATTTCCATGTTCTAGCAAGCAATACAAGTTGGAATTATTCCCTTAGCTAAGTGCGTTGGATTTATTAGCATGCAGGGGGTGAATCACCTAGCGACTAGCATAAATATTCCAGATTTTATGTGTGCTGGCTAAGCAAAGACAAGTTTACCGTAGCCACCCACCTTAGCGATGATTCGCCTCGGTAGAGCGATACGTCAAACGAGCCTCTGAAAGTCCAAGCCGGATTCCTGTAGGGACAAGTCTGGATATCTTTTGCTTCTCGTTGAGGCAAGGCGGGTCGGGACAGTTGCATTATTGTCGTTTGAAACGGCAGTCCGCTTGAGCGGAACAGGGTGTTACATGAGAATCTTAAGATGATTAACAAATGTTCGAGGATGAGTTGCACCGAGTATAAGATAGAAAGAGATACCCTAGTAACAAGAGACGGAGTACCTCAAGTATTATGAAAGTTTAGGCACAAGCATTTTAGTAACCAATATAATAATAAAGAGGAGAGACATGAATAGCTTGGTATGAGAATGATATCTAAAATACATATGAGAGCTGGTGCCTTGTGTAGACAGTAACAAGATTAAGTAAGACATCCTATTGTGAGTATAAAGTTGGACGAGGGTGTACTAATAAAACACATGATTGAAAAGGTATGCAAGTATTTCTTGCAAGAGAATGATTAAGAAATTTTGGTGATTACAAGAATTAAAACAGATAAAGGAGACATTGTCTTAGCAATATTTTGTATAGTATCCTA
Source organism: Iris macrosiphon (assembly GCA_036927795.1). Lineage (NCBI taxonomy): Eukaryota > Viridiplantae > Streptophyta > Magnoliopsida > Asparagales > Iridaceae > Iris > Iris macrosiphon. Next base: position 99,469,982 of record JAYESA010000017.1, read on the forward strand.
AGTAGCAAGTGCCAGTGAGTTAAGCATGTCCATAACCTAGAATTGGAGTATATCACTAGTACTTGGCAACCATCAGTATTAAGAATATCTTGACTAGATTGATGATGAGTGAATAATTAGTGTATGATGGAATAGGCCATAGGTGGCATAGCAAATTATCCTGCACCAGTAGAAGAAGACACTCAACAGGACAGAGACTGAATTTCATGATAGTTAAGAGATTATATCCAAGTATGATTTCTCTTTCAATATAATGGTAGGATTGTATGTTATATGATATATACTATTTTAGACTGTGATTGATGGGGTTTAACCATAGTAAGATTTGTATCAATAGGATATGACTAGCCTAAGAGAGAGGGGTGAGAGTTTTAATTTCGAGGACAAAATTCTTCTAAGGGGGTAGATTTGTCACTACAACATTTTCTAGGAAAGGATATTTTAGTCTTTTAGTAATTAATTAAATATTATGCATGCTAAATATTTATTTATTGTATTATTTATTTATGGTTAGCATGTTAGATTTATTTTTGGACTTGTGTTAGTGGACCTAACTAGTTTAGTTTAGACTCATGGACCAACATGTATTAATTGTTAGAATTTGAGCCCAACTAGAAAGCCCAGCGATTAGGAGGATGATTAATTATGTTAAATCCATTAGACTAAAAGCTTTCCTCCTTAATTAATTTCTTCATGAGAGGCCCCAAGGGGTATTTTAGACTTTACATAGTAGCTTGAGGGAGGGGGCAAGTGAGGCCTACATAAAGGGGATGAAAACTTTCTCTCTCTTCATTTTGTATTCCAAATCTAGATCTAGAATTTTCCTCAACCAAAATTTATCAAATTCCTACCAAATTTTCAACCAATTCTTTCCCAAATAATCATTCGAGCCTAATAGAGCATGGATCTACAAGGAGAAAGTATGGATCTACAAAGAGGAGCAAGGATCTACAAGTTGAAGGCCAATTTTATCAATTTTGGAGGTTTTATTGGAAATTCATCTCCTAATAGGTACAATTCAGTTTTTTCCCTTAATTTAGGTTCTAAATCTGAGAATTAACCATGAGAAATTAACCCATATGCATAGGCTACCCATAAGATTTGGTTTTGTGTTCATAGGAGGCATATTGAGAAAGTTATGGTACTTTTTGTGTCAATTTTTAGGAATTTCGAGATTGACATTTGTTGTGTGTGTCATTGGTCCTATAGATCATTTTGGCATGTGCTTGTGTGTTTAGGGCTAGTATCGTATCCATAATTGGGTACGTGTAGGTCGTATCCCAATAATTTGGTGATACGTGTTGATTTGGGAATTTTTTTCTCCGACACGGAACTTTGAGCATGTCACATTTTGACACGGACACGTAGAATTGTGTTTGACTATTCGTATTGTTCATAAATAATATATTAGACTTGCTTGTGTCCTTCGGGGTACGTTTGGATGTGTAGTGGACTCGTGTAGTAAGCGTATCCTAGATCTAGTGGGATACGGGAGCGATGAACTCCATGTGATTGTGCAATTTTAATTCTAGATCTATTTTTATTTATTTTAGTCATTATAATATATAATTATATGTATGTGTGTGTGTGTGTGTGTGTGTGTGTGTATATATATATATATATATATATATATATATATATATATATATATATTGTTGTGTATATATATTTATGCATCATAGATCTATGTATCTAGTTATAGTATATTTATGTAGCTATTTCTCTACATATGTATTAGGTTTTAAATGTAGCAGTGTATTTATATATGTATTGTGTGTATATATATATATATATATATATATATATATATATATATATATATATATATATATATATATATAAAATTGTATGATATCCGTATACGTATACGAGATGTTATGAATAGTGTACGTATACGATACTATAATATGTATTGTAAGTATTATTGTAGAGATGTACATATATATGTATGTGGAGGAGCTGGTATATATATATAAATATATGTGGTAATTATATGTATATATTAGTAGTTATAGAATGTATGTATAAAATTTTATAGTTGTATATATATATATGTACTAGTATCTCTAGTTAAATATATATGTGTACATGTATATATGTATTAGTAGTTAATGATTAATTAGTAGTTGTATTAGATTGATATATATATTAGTCATTAGTTTGAGTAGTTAAGGTATTTGATATGTTACGGTTAGTAGTTAGTTAAGATATATGTAGTGATATATATATATATATATATATATATATATATATATATATATATATAGTATTTAGAAACATCATATTATAGTTAGTTCATATGAATGGATATACATACATTACAGTATTGGTGATATTTGATATTAGTTGGGTATATATATATATATATATATATATATATATATATATATATATATATATATATATATATATATATATATATGCATTAGTTATATGTTAGCATTTTGGATTACCTTGAGATGTACCAAGGTATTAGTAGTAGGTATTAGCATAGTAATATGATAGATGTAAACTAATTATGGATTAGTACTAAGGTGACTAAAATAAGGTATATAGTACTGTATAAATATTAAATGCATGGTAGTTTATAGTTATAATTGGATAGTTAGAATAAATAAGGTTTTGGCAATTACCTTGAGATACCAAGGTAAATGCTAAGGTATTGAGGATAACCAAGGTATTGGGTTTGGGTATCAATATTGGTTTAGTTTTGTGATACCAAGTTGGTTCAAAACTAAGGTATCCTTTTAGCATTTATAATTAGAATTTATATATTTAATATTATTTGATATGCATATATGATATTTACCTATTGTTTACGTATCCTGAGATACGGTATCTTAGTATTCTAAGATGTAGCTTGTATGGCCTAAATTTATAGTGTATGAACCCAACATCATTGAGATAGACTCATGCAACCTAGAAATATGTAGTTTGACATAGTTGACCATAGTTTGACCGATTTGACTTAGAGTTGACCTAGTTTGACTTTTGACTTAGAATTGGCTTGTTGACCTAGAAGTTGACTAGTTTAACTTATTTTTCCAGAACCTTGTATTAATACAAAATTCTATATATAGGTCTGTGTGACACCAGTTCGGACACAGTTTGACATTCATTGCTCTGGACCACAAGCGAGTATATTTCTCTGATTATTTTCAATTCATAATATTGTATATATGCATGTTCTAGAATTGTATACATTGATTTTCGACACAGTGATTTCACGGACTGGTGCTATATGGATCCCGTCAGGAGGTGTTATCCCCTACCGTGTGCAACGGGTACCCAGTCGTATGTATTCATCATGTGCATCGGGTATTAATTTTCATGTGCTTCTTGTGCATCCACTATTTCGTATGCTAGTGTGACTATATCGTGATCATGTATGTAACTTGTCGTGATTGGATCCATGAGTATTGGTTGGGGAGGGGGAGTAGGAGTTGGTTATGTGATCAAAGCCCTCTTGATCTCATGTGCATGTCGATTATACACCTCACGTATAATGGAGTTACCTTTATACCTCATGTGCAACCTAAGCCGATCACATAACGAACTTGCACTCTAAACCACATAGATAGTATTCTTGTTCTCTACTTTCAGTTATTCTCGTATTTACTTTCCAGTTCTTATTGTGCTTATTGCATGTTCTTCCTGTATTGTACATTCTTATTACTTGTGCATCTTGTATCCTTTTTCTATTGCTTGTTATATATGCTCGATTATGTTATTGGAACTGTTTTCAAAGATATGTACTTCGCTTCATTCCTGACTGAAAAATATTTTTCAGAGGATCCGAGAGATTGGTGTCCGACATACTATGGACTTCGACTTATAGATGATGCAGACTTGGACCCACTAGTTCTGGAGTGATTGCCTGAAGGTTTATCCGGATCACTAGTTTTCATAGTTAGTTTCTTTAGCATGTTGGTATCGAATTTGTTTCCGGCATATGGTATGAGATTGGATATTGTTTCTATTGTTGATAATATATATTTGAATGTATAGTTAGACTTCCTCCATATCTTCTCGTGCTTTTATAATTGTGATTGAGCTTTGTGTTGAGATATTTAGCAGATTTATATTATTGTGAGATGTTTAGATAGTATAGTTGACCAAGACAGCGTTCTACCGTCGATTCTGCGGCGTAGGCTGGACGTTGTTCCTGACTTGCATCCTATACAGGGTGCGGGTCGTGACATATTGATATCTTCCAATCATGATACAATTTACATCCCCATAAGACATATTCTCTTGATGGGTCATCACATGAACATCATACTCAATATTTTGTAAAATGCCGACAATCGACGTCTCCAACCCCTCAAAAATTCTGTTATTTCTTTCCTTCCAAACTTTCCAAACATCAGCTGCTAATCGTACTCATGCTTCATTGAACCACTCCAGTCCCCTCGACCGTGCTCCTCTAATAATCTCCCATATTACTCTCCAGTCTTTAGCACCTCCGTCACGTAAATTGAGCTTCACCTATTGACAATGCCATATGTTCCAGGCCACTGTGCAATCAAAGAATAGATGTTTCATGGATTCCTCCCTCTGCCGACATAGCACACACCCCAAACCCCCTGTCTGGACTCCAAATATGTGGAGTCTGTCAAGTGTCAGCAATCTCCTCAAACACAACTTATAAAGGCAAAGTTGCATTTCTCTTGGAATCACTTTGTGCCCAAATCAATTCACCCATGTCCATCCGTGGATGAGTGGTACAGATACTACCCATAATCGTACGGTGAACAAACGTGCTACTCCCGTTACTGTTCTATCGCCATGTGTCCGCCGCAAGGGAGCGTCAACCTGCAACTGCCGAATGATCTGTGCAAACCGACGCGTTTGACCATGCAATTCCGGTCGCCATACCCCCTCCCACAAAATACTACTCACCCGGTCTCTTCTTCCTCCCAAGTTACAAGCATACACTACAAGAAATACCCCTATTTGCAATATTTTAGTGCAATAGTTATATGGGTGTTGTTGAAACTATAATTTGCAACGATTCAGTAACGATTGTAATAACCGTTTACAAATTAACTCTATTTGCAAAGGTTAGAGGTTAACCTTTGTTTAATACACCTTTCACAACGGTTCTTAAACTCTTACTAAACGTTTTTCTTTTTTACAACGGTCACGCAACGATTTTATGAAAGTGTTGTCATAGTAAGTTGAATGAACAACGGTTATGCAAGGGTTTTAAGTAATTGTTGCAAATTAGTTAATATTTTGCAACAATTATATAAAGCCTTATAAAAATGGTCATTATTAACAACAATTATGCAACGCTTTTTGTAACATGTTGCGAGTAGGCTTATTATTTGTAATGATTGTGAAATAATTTTTTGTAACTAAAAGATTAATATTTGGGACGATTATTTATTTTGTAATAACAATTAATATTATTTAGAATAGATTTGTAAACATGCCATAATAATGTAATGTATTTAAGACTGTAAATTTATTTTGTCCCAATAAAGAATTAATCCGTCCTAATAAAGCGGTGGGAAGGAAAAATAATAGCCCCCAAAGTTTCATATTTCTTTCCCTCCTGTATTTCACAAAACTTTTATCTACCAATGGCTAGGGTTGCAAATGAGCCAAGCCGTTCGCGAGCTGCTCGAAGCTCGGCTTAATAAAAGCTCGTTTGAGCTCGGTTAGTTTAGTAAGCGAGCTGAGCTCAAGCTTCATTTTCGAACTCGTTTAATAAACGAGCCAAGCTCAAGCTTAGAAGTACTCGGCTCATTTGAGCTCATGAGCTGGTTCGTTTAAAAGCTTGCGAGCTGACTGGTAAGCTGTCTTATATAGAAGTTCGTTTAGGAGATCGTTGCTATCAGTCTACTAATTTATTTTGTTATTTAGATTTAGATTTATTTTTTGTTGAATTTTAATTTTATGTATATTTGTATAACAATAAATTTGAGTTAAGTTCAAGCTCTAAAATCAAAAACTTATAAAGCTCGAGAGCTCTATTAATTCTAGATAAAAGCTGAACTCCTTGCCTCATTTACCGCCGTCTGTGGCTAGGACTTACTCAGATCCCTAAATCCCCCCTCCACGTCCACTCTCCTCGCACACACTTGCAACTAGCAGCCCAAAGAAGTGGATGTGACCCTAACCTTAATTTGTTCCTTACCAATTCTTTTTATTCCCCTCTCAATAGCAAGCCCTAGTCCTAAACCTAAAATTTCTCTCTCCCTCTCCCTCTCCCTCTCCCACTCCTCCCTTTCTACCCCGACCAGGGGATAATCATCCCATTTTCTAGCTCCCCCTCTCCTCTCCCTGCCTGACCCAGATCCACCATCTCCTCCTCGAACTCTAAACTTCCCTCATTTGTCTCCAGTCGCGGAGGGTCGAGCCATTCCTCGCCGTGATCCCCGGTGTCGGGCGGGCCGTGGAGAGGCGGCGGCGGAGGGAGGAAGAGGGGCGGGCGGCCGCCGTGGCCGGTGAGGGAACGGAGGAGTAGAGCAGCAGCTACTCCTCCACCGGGTCCCTGGGAGGATGTTCCTCAACGGGACGAGCGGGGTGGCGTCCCTCTTCACGCAGCAGGGGCGGAAGGGGCCAACCAGGACGCCATGGTCGTCTGGGAGGTACTAATTAATTTCTTCTTTTTGTACTAAATAAAGGAAAGATGGTATCTTTAATCGTTCTTGTTATTTCTCCGGCACGGATTCCCCCACCGAATAGCTAGAAGTGGCGTTTCCGATACGATCCTGATCTTGGAAGACATTATAAAGTCAATTAGTTGCCAAAATGAAGCACATGCTAGTAGATTCAAATACCTACAATTTGATATTTGGATCGGTTTTCCTTGAGATCTCGACATTCTTATTATGTCTTCTGCTTGATTTACATGCTTTTTGGTCCGTAGAATGAGCGTAGCTGAACTGAGAATGGAGAGAGATGGGATGAGAAGTGAGCGTATTTGTGGAAAGTTGAAGGTGAGACCAATTGAGGATGAGAAAAAAATGTCTTAGATGGTTAGGACGTGCAACCTAGACCAGTAGATCCATCCACCGTTTAAGAGGAGCCATAAGATATTAGTCAAAGAAGCTGCCAGAACTAGGGGCAGGCCTAAAGGAACTTGGTTTGTGTCGCTAACAAATGGTATCATTTTAGCTAATGTTACAACGGACATGACCCTGACCCTTAAGCCTTAATAGAGCTGAATGGAAAAGAGGGTTTCAAATAGCTGACCCCAATAACTTGGGATTTAGGTTACATGTTTTGGTCCGGTACACTACTGGTACTATTTTTGTTTGCATATGTACTCTAATGGTACTACTTTTTGTTTGCATATTTTGTTTTCCTTCTAGTTAATGACGTATAACTAAAAAAGTATCATGTTGACCGAGTTTGATTTTGAACTTATCGAGCTTGTTTATCAAACTTGCTTATCAAGCCAAATTTGAGCTCAAATCAAGTTAAATTCAAGCTTAATATAAACAAACTCGAGTCGCTTAAGCTCTAAAATCAAAAAATTATCAAGCTCTATAGCTCGATTAATTCTAGATAAAAACTGAACTCGGCTGGGCTCATTTACCGCCCTCAATGGCTAGCACTTACTCAGATCCCTAAATCCCCCTCCACGTCCACTCTCCTCACACACCCTTGCAACTAGCAGCTCAAAGAAGTGGAGGTGACCCTAACCTTAATTTGTTCCTTACCAATTATTTTTCTTCCCCTCTCAATGGCAAGCCCTAGTCCTAAACCTAAAATTTCTCTCCCCTTCTCCCTCTCCCTCTCCTTCCTTTCTACCCCGACCCAGGGGATAATCATCCCATTTTCTAGCTTCCCCTCTCCTCTCCCTGCCTGACCCAGATCCACCATCTCCTCCTCGAACTCTAAACTTCCCTCATTTGTCTCCAGTCACGGAGGGTCGAGCCATTCCTCGCCGTGCTCCCCGGCGGCGGGCGGCCGTGGAGAGGCGGCGGCGGAGGGAGGAAGAGGGGCGGGCGTCCGCCTTGGCCGGCGAGGGAACGGAAGAGCGGCAGCTACTCCTCCCCTGGGTACCTGGGAGGATGGGTGGTGTCCCTCTTTACGCAGCAGGGGCGGAAGGGGACCAACCAGGACGCCATGGTTGTCTGGGAGGTACTAATTAATTTCTTCTTTTTGTACTAAATAAAGGAAAGATGGTATCTTTAATCGTTCTTGTTATTTCTCCGGCACGGATTCCCCTACCGAATAGCTAGAAGTGGCGTTTCCGATACGATCCTGATCTTGAAAGACAATATAAAGTCAATTAGTTGCCAAAATGAAGCACATGCTAGTAGATTCAAATACCTACAATTTGATATTTGGATCGGCTTTCCTTGAGATCTCGACATTCTTATTATATTTTCTGCTTGATTTACATGCTTTTTGGTCCGTAGAATGAGCGTAGCTGAACTGAGAATGGAGAGAGATGGGATGAGAAGTGAGCGTATTTGTGGAAAGTTGAAGGGGAGACCAATTGAGGATGAGAAAAAAACGTCTTAGATGGTTAGGACGTGCAACCTAGACCAGTAGATCCATCCACCATTTAAGAGGAGCCATAAGATATTAGTCAAAGAAGCTGCCAGAACTAGGGGCAGGCCTAAAGGAACTTGGTTTGTGTCGCTAACAAATGGTATCATTTTAGCTAATGTTACAACGGACATGACCCTGACCCTTAAGCCTTAATAGAGCTGAATGGAAAAGAGGGTTTCAAATAGCCGACCCCAATAACTTGGGATTTAGGCTACATGTTTTGGTTCGGTACACTACTGGTACTATTTTTGTTTGCATATGTACTCTAATGGTACTACTTTTTGTTTGCATATTTTGTTTTCCTTCTAGTTAATGACGTATAACTAAAAAAGTATCATGTTGACCGAGTTTGATTTTGAACATATCGAGCTTGTTTATCAAACTTGCTTATCAAGCCAAATTTGAGCTCAAATCAAGTTAAATTCAAGCTTAATATAAACAAACTCGAGTCGCTTAAGCTCTAAAATCAAAAAATTATCAAGCTCGATAGCTCGATTAATTCTAGATAAAAACTGAACTCGGCTGGGCTCATTTACCGCCCTCAATGGCTAGCACTTACTCAGATCCCTAAATCCCCCTCCACGTCCACTCTCCTCACACACCCTTGCAACTAGCAGCTCAAAGAAGTGGAGGTGACCCTAACCTTAATTTGTTCCTTACCAATTATTTTTCTTCCCCTCTCAATGGCAAGCCCTAGTCCTAAACCTAAAATTTCTCTCCCCCACTCCCTCTCCCTCTCCTTCCTTTCTACCCCGACCCAGGGGATAATCATCCCATTTTCTAGCTTCCCCTCTCCTCTCCCTGCCTGACCCAGATCCACCATCTCCTCCTCGAACTCTAAACTTCCCTCATTTGTCTCTAGTCACGGAGGGTCGAGCCATTCCTCGCCGTGCTCCCCGGCGGCGGGCGGCCGTGGAGAGGCGGCGGCGGAGGGAGGAAGAGGGGTGGGCGTCCGCCTTGGCCGGCGAGGGAACGGAAGAGCGGCAGCTACTTCTCCCCTGGGTACCTGGGAGGATGGGTGGTGTCCCTCTTTACGCAGCAGGGGCGGAAGGGGGCCAACCAGGACGCCATGGTCGTCTGGGAGGTACTAATTAATTTCTTCTTTTTGTACTAAATAAAGGAAAGATGGTATCTTTAATCGTTCTTGTTATTTCTCCGGCACGGATTCCCCCACCGAATAGCTAGAAGTGGCGTTTCCGATACGATCCTGATCTTGAAAGACAATATAAAGTCAATTAGTTGCCAAAATGAAGCACATGCTAGTAGATTCAAATACCTACAATTTAATATTTGGATCGGCTTTCCTTGAGATCTCGACATTCTTATTATGTTTTCTGCTTGATTTACATGCTTTTTGGTCCGTAGAATGAGCGTAGCTGAACTGCGAATGGAGAGAGATAGGATGAGAAGTGAGCGTATTTGTGGAAAGTTGAAGGTGAGACCAATTGAGGATGAGAAAAAAACGTCTTAGATGGTTAGGACGTGCAACCTAGACCAGTAGATCCATCCACCGTTTAAGAGGAGCCATAAGATATTAGTCAGAGAGAAGCTGCCAGAACTAGGAGCAGGCCTAAAGGAACTTGGTTTGTGTCGCTAACAAATGGTATCATTTTAGCTAATGTTACAACGGACATGACCCTGACCCTTAAGCCTTAATAGAGTTGAATGGAAAAGAGGGTTTCAAATAGCCGACCCCAATAAATTGGGATTTAGTCTACATGTTTTGGTCCGGTACACTACTGGTACTATTTTTGTTTGCAGATGTATTATAATGGTACTACTTTTTGTTTGCATATTTTTTTTTTCCTTCTAGTTAATGACGTATAACTAAAAAAGTATCATTGAATAAATTGATGTAATGACTTTCGAGTTTTTATAAGTAACCTCCCCCTCACACCACCACCACAGCCACCACCACGACCACATTTAATGGACACAATTATTGAATCGAGTTTGAAATAAGTAAGTAACATCGATCCAAGTATTTTATTAAAAGCTTACTGCTCATGGAATTGGCTGACCAACTAAGCCTACCCTTCAGACAAATGGCATACCACATTCGGGAATCAACTAAGCCTACCTGTTGTCCATGATCTGGGATGTACTGATATGACATGGATGAATGGTTTGTCAATGGGAAAAGTATCTTTTCATATTGGGTTTGGACAAGAGAAGCAATTCAAGTCTGATGTAGTTCAATATTTTTTGATAGTAATAATGTCTCCCATTGGATTGTGATGGCAGATGTAATCCAAGTTTGATTCGGACTTATGATATGCATGATATCTTCTTCCCAGCATCTAGTTGGTTGCATGAGCTTAAACCAATGACTCTTCTAGCTCATGGGAAGCCCTTTCTTCTATTTAGACTGAAATTTTGAGCATAACTCTAAATTTAGTGCGGTCTTCAAAATCCAACCTTTGTGGGAAAAGGCTTCATGTCCTTTTATGTGAACATGATTTATCTCAAGCATGCTTAGTGTGGATGTTCATGGAGGATTTATTTATTGTGCTAGATGTATATCACTACCAAAGTCGGAACTAATGGCAAATCTGTTGCAAATGACATTATCAAATGTCTTTTGATCATTTCATATTTTCTATGATAGAATTGCTTTCAGATCATGGGGGCTTTACAACATATTATTTTGAAATTCTTATTCTCTCTCTTTATGGGTAGTAAATATTGCAAGTGATTTAAATAAAGAGAACAACAGCAAAGCAGCAGCAAGCATGAATTCAGAAGAAACTGCATCTCTAAGCGTAAATGAAGAATCTAGGGCTTCAAGTGATCTTGAAGAGAAGGAAAGGCATCCGGAAATCTTTACAACGCTGAAAGAATCATTCCTAAAGGCCTTCAAAGTTATGGATAAAGAATTGAGACTACATCCAAATATTGATTGCTTTTGCAGTGATACAACTGCAGTCACCCTGGTCAAGCAGGTAAGGTTGATAGTAGCAATAGTTTGGTGAAACCTTTTCCACATGCTTTTGTGTTACTTTTCTAGTAGTTTGTTCATATGAAAAGATCCAGAATAACTAAGTTTGATGCTTTTGAGTTACTTTTCTAGTAGTAAATTGCAAATTGATGGTTTGCCTCCAACATTGATAATCAAATGATGATGCAATACAACATTAAGCTAACATTTGAATGTCCATTTGGAACACATGGTGCTTAAGTCTAAAAAATATTTGGCAGATTACACAAGATTTTCTTCTGCTGGAAATCATTGAAGAAGTTGGGAGTGTTTTTTTTCACAAGTGAAATAAAGTTAATCTAATACAAATTATTAGTAAAATTTTCAGTGAAACTAACTCAAACCAACCTAATGTATAATTTGCATGACTTACATTGTGTATTATTCCTTGGGTACGTCTAATTTGGGGGTTAAACAAAGACTTGGGGATCTTTTTAACTTACATTGTGTATTATTCCTTGGGTACATCTAATTTGGGGTTAAACAAAGACTTGGGGATCTTTTTATGTTAAAGACTTCAGCCATATCGAAACTAATGCCACCGAACTACATGAAATTAAAGTGCTTGCAGTTCTTGGGGCTACAGGTTTTGCATTGTCTTTTCCAGTTACAAGAATCTGAATTTTTTTTTGTTACATTGAAACTTATATATTCTACAGGTTTTCACCCTCTGTATCTGGTTGAAACTGAGATATAGAACCATAAATGATAGGTATAGGTCTGGCCTGGGACTGTATTATACTGAATCATGAATTCTTGTTGTAGCCAGTAATTCCTTTAGGTAAATTACGTATAATTCTGAGACCATAATGAGTGAAGATTCATTGGAATGCCCTGTATAATAAGTTTCTATGAGTATTTACATGTATATATATATACTGTCTTAAAACCATGAAGTGAAACTTGCAGATAAATACCATTGCATTTTAGAGGATAGGTAAGGTTACTGAAGGAATTAGTTATAATATGTGTATGCATGGTTTAGTTATAATTATAATTATTTTAGTTATAATTAACTGTCATCTTACTTCTGATTGTAAATAAGTCATTTTGGACTATTTTGAGTTTGAAAGATTGAATTAAACTGCATTGCTGCTTGCCAAAAGGACACGATTCATCATACAAGTTTTTTTGACCTATTTAATTGCTTGTGTTTGTTAACAATGTACTATCTACTTACACCTATATCAAAATAAATCTGCCAGTTTAAGAAATTGAATATGTTTGATCAATATTATGCTTGTATCTTTCTCAATTTATTGTCTGTTTGTTGCAATTCTTATGTTAGTGTACGCGTTTTTAATATGCAGTTAGGATGAGCAAATAGACTGGTCGCACTAGCCAAATCAAATGCCATGTTGAATGGAATCGATCAATTTTTCGAGGTGTGGGATTCATGTTTTCTAGAACTTTACTTAATTTGCATACTTTAGCACATGTTCGAGATTCATAACCTTCTAGTTGCCTGCAGATTTCTGGGGCTTAAATTTTTGGTATCCTACTATCCAAGTACGACACAGTTGTATGCTTATAAAACCACCAAAGTACAGGTGGTTTTATAAGTAAGTTAAATATATGTTTTTTGTCTTCAATCATTGTTTTAGATCTGTTGGAATGAACCATTGTTTTCCTAGAATTACTGACTTTTGTCCTCGACATGTACATCATAGTTGACTTCTTGTATTTGAGCTCATGTGCACCCACCCATATGCTATCAAAAGGACAAATGTCAATAAAGTAACCTTTGCAATTTAAGACCAAAATCAATTAGGAGACTTATCTTTTCAATTAACAATGTAGAACCTGCAGATGGCATTGTATTATTTACTAGCTTCAATCTTCTGTATTAGTGAAGAAAAATGAAAAGAAATGAAAATTGCTCTTGCAGATTTTTCTTCTTCTGTAACATGTTTATGCTCTTCCTCTTCCTCTTGGTGGTAGCTTTAGTATTTATTCTTATTATACTTGTAAGTTGGTAACTTGGTGGTAGCCTATGTTGCACGTATATATTATTATTATAACAATATGTTTACTGATTTTATGCTTAATGATTTATGTAGGTTAAACTTGAAAGTTTGACATCTCAAGCATCCGATACTCCCTAAAGTAGTTCAATGAAGCTGAGGAGATGAGGATGATGAGGAGGACATGAAGAGATTTGAAAAATTGAATAGTTCGTAGAACTGTTTGGACGATCTGTCCGTATAATGTTATTGGATAAAGTGTCTTTTGTAAGCACTTTGAATTAAATGAAGATATTGTTGGATTTTGGATTAAGTTTTTTTTGTAAGCACATTGAATTAAATAAAGCTAGATAATTTATGTCTTAAATATTTTTTGATGCTTGATTGATGATTCTTTGTTAAGTGATGTACAATTTATATAATGAGAACGATGAATTTGATCCATTTTGGATGAATGGTAGTTTGAATAATAGTAGTATCATTTCTATTAATTTTTGCAGGCTGATGTGTCTAATGTATATGGAGGAAAATAGTGATCAAATATAATTTTTATAAAATAAAATTTTATTAAAAGGGTTTTGCAAGTATTGCGAAAAAAAAAAAAAAAACTGTTTCGAATGCTCCGCAACTAAACAGAGATTTTGGTAATTTCTACAAATCGTTGCAATATTATTCTATAACCGTTGTCAATTTAATCTATTCTTAACGGGTACTAAAAATGTTGTTGATTACTTGAATATAATTGTTGTCACATAAACTGAACCCGTTGGAAATGACTGTTCGAAATTGTTGCACGTTTTTATTATTTTAGCAACAGTTTCTCACATCGTTTCTTCTTCTTTTCGCAACCATGTGTTACCTATTGTCTTAAAGATCTATTTGCAACGAATATTGACTGTTGCCTATTATCCACAATGGTTATTTTATCGTTGAACGAAACATTTAGGCAATAGTTATTAACCATCGTGCATTACTTAATAGCTACAACGGTTTGCTAATCGTTGTCAAATATATTATTAACAACGTCATGTAACCGTTACGCATTAACGTGAGACCCGTTGCATAATAGGTTATTTGCAACTATTTATAAAAACGTTGCATCAAGATGAATCTGCAACGCTCGAATTTACAATGGTTCCAATAACTGTTGTAGATTGATTTCGCAAACGGGTTATATTGTTTATGCAATGGTTTTCGACCATTGTAAGACACCCTTATTTCTTGTAGTGATATCCCCCCCTCCCCCGATCCACTAGGCTTTGATGCCCAATCCAGGGGTCGAACCATAAGTTCTTGTTTTCCCCATCTCTGAAAACACGTGAAATAAGGTTCCTTAACTGTGCCCGATAGTGCAAAATATTTTTAAACACCACAGAATCATTATTATTTGCAACCAAGCTCTATAAATTTCTCCCTTGTAGGTACCTACTCGCCATCCAACTGGCCCATAACGAACCTCCTGATAACAGCTTCCATGTTAATTTAATGCCAGCAACCTCCCGCAACAGCCGCAAGAAATCCAACCCCACACCTCCTTCCACCTTGGGACGTCACAAAACATCCCACCCAATAGCATGTACGCCCCCTCTCCAGATGAAATCAACACAAATCTTCTCAATCCGCTTAATAGTAGCGGTGAGAAGGAGTATTGCCTGCAACCAGAATCGAGCAATAACAAAGATAACAGATCGAACAAGTTCGATACGTCGCCGAAAGAAAGAGTCTGTGCATGCCATCCTTCCACCCGTCTCTGCGTATACTCCACCAAATTGTGACAGTCCATATCCCTGGCATAGTTAACAGTAAGCGAAATGCCCAAGTATTTTACTGGCAGTTTACCCCTTTGTATGTTCAAAACCGCCACAAGTTCATCCTTGTTAGGACATAAGGCATTAAAATAAGCCTTACTTTTGTCCTTATTAAGATGTAACCTCAATCACATGTCGAACTTGTTCATAATCTCAGCTAGCTTGGTCATGCCTCCCCTCGAGGGCTTCAGAAACACCAGCAAATCATCAACGTATATCAGATATGAGACATGTGGTACCACCTTTTTGTGTAAAGGGGTAACCTGCTTTCTGATCACCGCCACCTCCATTAGATTGGAAAAATATTCCATCACTATAGTAAATAGATAGGGTGACAATGGGTCCCCTTGACGAAGACCACTGTTACTTCCAAAGAACCCATACGGCTGACCTCCAATAGTGACAGAGAATGACGGTGAAGTAATGCACTCCCTGACCATCTCTACCCAAGTATTGTCAAAGCCTATGTCCAGCATAATCCGGAAAACAAATACCCTGTAGACAGTGTCATAGACCTTCCTCAAATCAAGCTTGATCACCCGGTTTGTTGAAGTTTCTAATCAACTCATGTGCCAGCAAGTTATTATCTGGAATATCCCTCCCTTTTATGAAAGCTGCCTGGTATGGAGATATCAACTCCTTCATAATCCCCTCAATCCGTCGACACATCAAATGTGTTATCAATTTATACAAATAATTGCAACAAGATATCAGTCTGAAATCCGCAAGAGTCGTCGCCCCTTTTTTCTTTAGGATCAACGTAAGAAAAGTATGATTAAGCGCTTTGAGGAGCTTGCCAGTCCGAAAGAAATCCACGACCACCTCTAGAAATTCCTCTTTAATTTCAGCCCAGTGAGTCATATAAAACGTGCTGCCAAAACCATCGGACTAGGGAGCCTTATTTGGATCGGCCTTCTTTACAATATTTTCAACCTCATCCATAGTAACCGGATCCATAAGATGCCGATTACCGTAAGCAGTCACAACTTTTTTACAAATAAACTCAGGGAACTCATGTAAATAATTATTCTGGTTGAAAAGGTCCGAGTAATACCTGACCGCTTCCACTTGGATATCCTTAAGAGAAGCAATCTCAGCACCATCTACGCCAACAAGTTTGCTGATATGATTACGGTGTTGGCGTGCCTACACTACGTCATAAAAGAACTTCGTGCCTTTGTCTCGATCTCGCAACCAAGAACGTTTGGCTCGCTGGGCCATCTCAACCTGCACCTGAAGCCGCATCCGTCCTACTTCGAAAGCCCGCTCCCCTTGGCTATAGCAAGCTCATCGTTGAGTATGTCCCCTTGTAACTATGTCTGAATTTTCGGCAGGCTTTTTTCCTCATCAGCAAGTATGGTACTTGGAATTGTTTTGCACCACTGCTTCAAGCTTTTCTTAACCATCTTCAATATGGACACTAACCGATATTTAAGGCACCCCCAAAATTCATGTTGGAGACCCCTCATGACCGCCTCCTTGTATCCCATCCAGATGGACCCATTTATTATTGAAGCAAAATGGCCTGGCTTGCACCACTGCTGCTCTACTATACGGACACAAATAAGTGAGTGGTCCGACGTGCCCGCCGATAGCCCTTCAGCACTCGCCTCCGGGAGAACGTCGAACCAAACGTGATTTCCAAGAACTCTATTCAACTGACACGCCACATGCTTACGGGTTGCCTTGTTGTACCACGTCCACACATGACCCGTCCTCTCCAGTTGTCGCATACCTGGCTGTAAAAGACAAGTTTGGAAGTCCTGCAATATATATTCTGGCACCACCATACCCCCCACTTTCTCCCGACGATATAAGAGGCCATTGAAGTCGCCCATGATCACCAGTGGCAACCTGAATTGCACTTCTGCCAATATACTGACATGACAAATGTCTTGCCACATCCTCTCCCTCTGACTTCTATCATTGTGTCCATAAACCGCGCCAAATAAGAATCTGAAGCCACCCTTATTATGGAAGACAAATGCTATGGATTGGTCTGACAAATGAACTACTTCTCCCAACCAAGTCCTTGTACCCCATAAGATCCAAATTCTCGCCATGTCACAGAGATGCAAGTTATTAACCTATTTCCAGTGAGTTTGGGTCTGCATCACGAGAATCCTCTCCGCTTTTATTTTAGTCTCCAGGAGAGCATTTATACTACCATCCTCCTTCCGTGAAACATCACATATTTTCTTCTACCTCCCCAGCGAGCACGCCACCTGAATCTTCCAAGATATTACTGGCATTGCTGAAATAAGGGATCCTCATGCATACCTTCCGATTTGTTAACTGAGGTATTAACAAACTAGTACCGAAATGCCTCCTCCCCTGGAGCGGAAGGGTCTTCTTCGAGATTTTGAATAGCTTCCTCCCACTTAGGATTTTCAATAAAAAGTAGTTCCTTCTTGCCTAGCACGGTATTAATACCTCCACCCTTATTCGCCCGGAGCTCCTGTATATGGCGGACTACATCCTCACAACTGGAACCTGCATGGAGTTTCCTACTCCTCGTTAGCAGTCCCGACACCACTGTCCCCGCCTTCGGTTTAAACGCACTGCACTTTGTACTCTTTCGACCCCATCGGACCAAGTTTAATGAGTGCTTCTCACTCCCAGCTCCCTTATTGGCCATAGACTCCCCCGCCCCCGAGCTTTGAGCACTGAGCACCACTAGCTTAGTATTCAAAACATTTTCCCGACATCTGTCTTCTTCTCTATTTGCCTATGTTGCAGACTGGCCTCCATTTGATGCATCTAGATGACCCAGCCCGATATCAACCTCTATCTCCATTCCATGTTGCGAGGGAACTCGTGCATCCGCCGTCAACTGCCCTCCATCCACCCTGTCAACATGTTGTTCCTTCCCATTGCTTGACTGCAAAACTGGCCTAGAGGGACCACTCTCACCTCCTACCCGTCTCTCCTTATTCACATGATCCTGATAGACCCATTGTGACCGCTCCTCTGCCGTCCCTCCTACGGTTGCGAACAGTGGTCCAACCCCCACCTTCCTCCACCCCTCCTCGCCATATTCGACCATCCTCCTCCTTTCTTTCCTCCAGACACGCATGGCCTCGGCCTGGATCCCATGCTCCCTTGATCGCCATTAGGGTTTTCTCCTGGCGGCTGCATCCGTGCACTATATATATATATATATATATATATATATATATATATATATATATATATATATATATATATTTTAATGTTCATTCTTGGCCTACTGTAAACCCCCTAATTTATTTCTATAGATAGTCTGGTTATGGGTTAGAAAATTTTGGTTTAGCAGCAGATGTTTGGGGTTTAGAATTAAGGATGCTGATGTCTGATTCTTTAATTAAATCCTTGGTGCGCCCTACCGTTGTTGCAATATTCAGAGCCGAATATTAGCCCATAATTTTTAACAAATTATTGCATTCTAGACTTGACACGCCAACTTAGGCGCCGGACTTTCCCGTCACTCAAAATCATAATCCCTGGTGCCCTAATTTAATTGCACAACTTTCCGTATCCAAAATTCATTATTTAATCTTGTGTCGCACACTTGTGTCGTTGCCTTCAATTTTGAAATACCAACTCAACCCGTTGAGCCGGGCCAATTAAAAGGTCAAAGACTGACACCAAGCCTACACCCTTCATGACCTTTGTGTCACTCCAAATTGAGACCCTATTGTAGAAGCATGAAATATGCTAAGAAATTATCCGCGTATTTTACAGTCAAAACCCCCAACATACATGAAGTCCGCGTAAAACAGAGCTTCAAGGTTGTTTGGCATAAAATAGAGCTTCAGAGCTGTCCGCGTAAAACTGAGCTTCAAGTCTGTTTGGCGTAAAATATGGCTTCAGAGCTGTCCGCGTAAAAGCAGAGCTTCAAGGCTGTTTGGCGTAAAATATGGCTTCAGAGCTGTCCGCGTAAAACAAAACCTTAAGGCTGTGTGGCATAAAATGTGGCTTCAGAGCTGTCCAGGTAAAGCAGAGTTTCAAAGCTGTACGCGTAAAGCAGAGCTTCAAGGCTGTTCTGCGTAAAAGGTTGCTATACCTTCCTGCGTAAAGTTGAAAATACGTTATTTTTAATGCAGCATAAAGTTGTACGAGGAACTCTTTGTATTCCTCGGATGAATTTGTCAGACAAATCAGTGAACCTGACATCTGACAAAAGTACTGCACGATGATCGAGAGGACGGCTGTGATGATAATTTTGCACAGAGACCCAGGTTGTCATTTAGTGATATATTCTTGATACAAGTCATTTTTACGCATTCAAAGAATACACTACCTATTCTACATTGACAAAAATGAGTTTTTACGCTCAAGATAAGACGAAATCAGACGCCACGTCAAAAGCTGTTTCTTGTACAGAGCTCGAGGCATATCTCTGCATTTAATGCACGAGATGGAGGCATATCTCTGCATTTAATGCACGAGATTTTGTTCCATTTTTAAAATTTGTCATGACTAGGAAAACTAAAACTGTGACTAATATGCTCACATCACCATCCTTGCATTTTATGCCAACCAGGCTATTTTAACTATAGGAGTACGCCGTATGCTATCTCCTCGAAATACGCCAACTCGGCTATATTTGCAAATGTACGTGATAAGGCTATTTAGCCCAGAATACGCTCAAAGCCCCAATCGTGAAGGATAATTGGCTATTTTATGCTGGTTATCTATTATTCATGAATCATCAAATTTTACGCCAATAAGACAGTCACTTGGCTTTTACGCCAACCATCTTTACGCAGGGGTAGTTACCTACGTGGCTTGTATGCCATGATCTTCGAGAAGCGATTATACGCGTTATCTTATAAAGAGATACGTGTCATATGCAGATTTATAAGATTATTTGAACGTGGGTAGCAGTTATCATAATCGCAGCATAAAGGAAGCATTCTTCTTCACAATTTGGCCTTTTACGCCAACAAGACAGTTATTTGGCTTTTACGCCAACAAAACAGTTATTTGGCTTTTACGCCAACAAGACAGTTACTTGGATTTTACGCCAACCTGGCAGTTATTTGATTGATCTCTATAAATAGAGACCCCTGGTCACAGGGTAGGAAGGACCAGAGATCAGAAAAGGAGAAAAGAGAACACGGATAGAGAGTTTTGGCTGACAACTTTGGCAACATGAATTTGATCTTACTTGCAAATTTCCTTTGACTGGCTTTTGCCTTTAGTTCAGAGAAAGTTTGAAGCTTCTTCTACAACACTTCTTCATCATCGTGTGGTCCAAGGAACAAAGTGATCGACCGCATATCAGACTTCTATAGCAATACTTTTCCAGAATTATTTTATTGTGCTTAATATCCTCGTATAGGATTACTTGTACTTTTCTCTTTTCTCGTTTGTAAGCAAAGGTTTCGTACAAACCTACTTTGTTTATTCAAACAAAAATGGCGACTCTGCTGGGGACGACTTTCTCCTCTGACGAGAAAGCAATTGCTCAACACGATGCTGTATCCATCGGATCGATGAAGAAGACTTTGGTCGTCCAGTTCGACCAATCTGCCTATGAAGACATGCTTCATGCAGGGGGTAGCTCTCATTCCTCCTCTGTCCATAACAACAGGAAGATGCGTAAAGTGTGGATGCCTAAGACGTCCTCTACCCTTCCTGCAAGCTCTCACTCACTGATCAACAAAGTTGTGACAATACAGCCAACACGTCCTGTGCGTAAAACTTTGTCTTCCGTCTATGACGTGGTAGACAAGACTTCTGGCAATGCCTCAGTGCCAACCCAGAAGTCTCAAACACGCCTTGTGCATAAAACTTTGTCTCCCGTTTATAACATGGTAGACAAGACTTCTGGCAATGCCTCAGTGCCAATCCAGAAGTCTCAAACACACCTTGTGCGTAAAACTTTGTCTCCCGTTTGCAACGTGGTAGACAAGACTTCTGGCAATGCCTCAGTGCCAATCCAGAAGTCTCAAACACGCCCTGTGCGTAAAACTTTGTCTCCCGTCTGTGACGTGGTAGACAAAATTTCTGACAAGGCCTCAGTGCCAATTCGAAAATTTCAAACGCGCCCTGCGCATAAAATTATATCTCCCGTCTATGATGAGGCAGATGTACCCTTTGATCACATCAAAGGAAAACAAGTGGCAAATCTTTCAACCTCTAAGCTTTTACGCCCACAAGAGAAGAAAGTTCCCTCTTTATAGATTACGCGTGACGCTGAAGGCCGTTTGAGGACTTTTCCTGTTTTACGTCAGGATAGGTCTGTCCGCGTAAAGAAGACTCGTTTCACGGGAAGATACGCTCCTAAGACAGATGATGGATCATATGCTACTCATATGGGTGAACTATTGTATTCCTATGGCAGAGAAAGGGTTATGGTTCCTAATCTACACATTCCTACTGATGTAAAAAGGCCGAATAAGCCTTCTTCTTCTTCTGGTAATCTCCCTGATTTACGTGATTTTTTGATCCAGAAACGCAAAGACAGGGGATCTCCTAATATGTCTATTACACCCCCTAGAGAACATTGTTGTATTAGTCATAAGGTTGTAATTAACTGTTGCTTTTCTAAAGAAAAACGGTCAGTATTTGATCGATTGAACTATTCTTTGTCATTACAAGAAGAAGAACCAACATTTGCTTCAGTAAACATGGCTTCGCATATTCCTAGAGGGAAGTCGAGTTCAAGACGTCATCCCTCCAGAACTCCAAGTCAAAGGAGATTTGACAGACTCATCGAGACTTTTGAAGAAGGTATTTTTCGAAACACTCGCTCGAGGTCACGACAATCAGCTTCATATTCTTCTGATTCCGACACTGGGAGTCGCCAGTTTTCTGAATTTGATGTGAAAAGTATAGATTCAATCTCTACAGAGATCTATACTAATCCCTCAGTGGCATCTAGAGAAATAAAAGTTTATGCTATTGGAGACAAACATGAAGAAGCTTCCCCATCAGGAAGTACTGAGCAACGCATCACTGCATTGGAAACATCACTTAAAGAAATGCATACCATGATGGAGAGTATGCACCAAATGATGGTGACTCAACATACAGCTGCAATAGCTCAAACACCTATTCCTCCGACTCAACTACGTGTGGGGGTAGACATACCACCAGCCAATGCAAGCCAAGAGCCTGTTCAAAATCAAGAATCAGCTGCTCCTCAACCTCTTAACCCGGAGAATGTATTACCTCCTGTTGGAGTTACAATACATCCAATTTCTCACCTTTCTGCTGTCCCTTTCCCATCTGAAGATCCAATACAAGCGGTTCGGGAATTGAAAGCCCAATTTGATGCTTTAAAACATAAAGATCAGCTCAAGAAGTTGGGAATTAACCAGCCATATCCAGCTGTCTGGGATGAGATCCCTTTCCCACTAAAATATAAACCACAGGCTATGGTTTTGTTTGAGGAAAAGACGTCGCCAAGCCAATATATAAACTACTTCAGCATGATGACGGTATTGTTGCAAGGAAATGATGCCCTTCTCACTCGAGTGTTTAAAGGCTGTCTGTCTGGAGTAGCTTACCAATGGTATCGTAGTCTATCTGACAACTGCATTACTTCTTTTGAAGATTTCAAGACTCTATTCTTCGCTCGATTCTACGAGGGAGGAATGGACATGTCTATGTCATCACTCATTGAATTAAAGCAGAAGGAAAAAGAAAATGTTCGTACTTTTATTGAACGCTTTCGTCAGGCAACTTTACAGATGCCTCATGGAGTTCCAGATTCAGCCTTGGTGGATATTTGCAGAAAGAACCTACTCCCACTGATCTCAGTATTCATGGGACCATATCAGTTCCATGATTGGCCCTTATTTATCATATCGGCAGTAGTCGCTGAAGATAATAGTCGGAAGGCTCGTGACAACGGAATCATGATCTCTACATCTGATAGAGGGAAGCGTTCATCCTCCAATAATGACCATACTCGTAGTTCAAAAGGAAAGGAAGCCCTGGCGATCAACACGTCCAGACAAAATACTCCGGTAATTATGCAGACGAATTCTGGAACTTCAAGACCCAAAGAAGAATATTCTTTTGACGACGACGATATTCCAAGCATATTTGATTGTCTAGTCAAAAGTGGCAAGCTTACTCTACCAGAGATAAAGCGTCCAAATAAAGTCGGCAGTACAGATAATTCTAAGTACTGCATTTTTCACAGATACATATATTACCCCACAAAGGCATGTTATGTACTGAAAAAGAAAATCCAGGAGTTGATCGACGCCAAAGCCATCACTTTGCATAATAACGAGAAGACGGTCACTGCAAATATGATCTCACTCCAATTTGACAATTTTTCCCCTCAAGAAGTACCGGATGGTGTAGTACCTATTCCACGGGTAATGATGGATATTGTTAATCTCCCTCCTACCAGGGGTCAAAATCAAGATTTAGTGCCCCTAACTACCAAGCGTGGGGAGATCATGTGGGTTCACCCTGATCTAGTATCAGAAATTGAGGCAGAGACTAAAGCTGCTAAAGCTAAGTCTAAGAAGAATCCAAGATGTAAACCATGTCATATGGTTGGAATATCCTCGGCATCGAAAAAAGAGGCTTTAACAACCAGAACACGGTCAGGAAAAGCCTACCTCAAAGAATATAGAGGGAATTAGGAAGAAGCAACGACAGACACTTCAGCTACCAAACCTCCAGAGTCTGAACCTGTAATACCAGAGGCAGGTCCTTCTAAATCAGCTTCTGTGGACAAAGGCAAACAAAAAGAAGTTCGTTTCGATAAACCTCTGAAGAACACTCAAAATAAAGGTTTAGAGAAACCATATAACTTCGATATCTTGGCTCAGTTGGCTAATACTCCAGCCAAATTGTCCATTTTTGAGCTACTTCGTTTATCTAAAGACACTCGTCATACCTTGAGTGAAGCATTAATGCAAGCAGATGTATGCTTGACTCAGCTCAAGTCCCCTGATAAAGAGCCTGTGGCATGTCCTCAATGTCATAGTGTGATGGAAGTGATCCCTAACATCACTTTCACTCCAGAGGATATATTGTTGAAGCATAACAAACATGGCAGGCCTCTTTATTATACATGATACGTCAGCTCCATTGAAGTAGACCAGATTCACATAGACCCGGGATCATCAATCAGCATTATCCCTCATAGTCTGCTAAAACCATTGAGAATTCCTACCAGTGAATTGGCTCACACTGCCACTACAATTGTGGGCTTCAATGCCAGGAAAAGCAGACCATTGGGGAAGATTCGTCTGAGAATCCAGATTGGTGATCTTAGATCATTGGCTACATGCTATGTCATTGATTCGGAGGTGTCTTACAATATTCTGTTGGGTAGACCATGGATCCATGATCACAATATTGTTCCTTCAACTCTACATTAATGTTTTAAATATGTAGATACTCAAGGAACAGCGAAAACATAATTCGCTGATCTCAATCCATTCAAAAGAGTTGAATCCTACTATTCTGATGCCATATTGTACACTCAAGACTATATGAAGGAGGTGTCAGGCAAAATGGAGAAAGAATTCCACCAGGAGCCAGGAGAACCATCTGCTGAGCAACCTTTGTCGATCCAAGTGAAAGGGCGGATTACCCGTCCAAAAGTCTTGGAACCTATGACTATTCACTTGGGCAAAACAAAGTCGGGAGGAGGAAATGATCCTCTAGTGATCAATCTGAACAAGAAACCTCCACCTTTGGTCATTGACCTTAGGCGCAACAAGCAGTTAGCTGATGTAAATATAATCGGGGACGCGTTTTCTGATGATATTAAAGATTCTCTTTTCCAGTATACTGACGCCCAATTTCCTAATCAGGAATTTTCTCCTCATAAAGATATAGAACCCATAGCACAAAAATTCTTGGAAGCTATATACTTTTATCATCCATATGTATGGGAAGTAGCATCAACATCTAATGTCGTCATGACATATGGGCCACATGAAGATTCTGTCTTTATTGTTCCACCTACTCGCAATGATCAACATCAAATAGTCTTTGGTCGAATGCGGAATAGACCGATTGTACAAGAAGAATCTCATGAGTCTGATGTTGGGAAAATGCAAATCCACAGATATAGCCCCAAGGCTTTAAAGATTATGCAAAACATGGGTTATGATCTGAAATTGAAGCAAGGCCTCAATTATGGAAAAGACAGACGAATATCGTTGCATGGTGATCCTTACTGTCAACGAACTCGTTTTGGGTTAGGGTATACCACATCTCTAGCAACTCGAAACAACTCTGAGTCAAGTGATGAGACCATTTCCTTTTCTCAAGATGATTTGTCATCCTCAGATTCAGATGATAAATTCGAACTGGGATTATCAGTAAATATGGTGTTGACAGATTCCCTGGAAACAGAGAAACAAGAATCTGAACCATTTAAAAATGAACCTTGGGCACAGCAAATGGATACACAATGGGAACTCCGGTTCGAACAAAAAGAACCACCCACTGAAGATAAGGTTATCTAAGTTAATGTTGGGGATAAATTTTTACCAAAGTCGATATTTATCAGTAATAATCTTTCTAAAGAAGAAAGAGAAGAAATGATCCAGCTGATAAAAGAATATATCAATGTCTTTGCTTGGAATTATGAGGATATGCCAGGTCTTGATCCAAAAGTGGCTACCCATAAACTCAATATATTGTCTAATTCAAAGCCTGTAAAGCAACAACAATGCCGGTTCTGCCCAGATATGATGGATGCCATTGAAGCTGAAATTAAGAAATTAACAGCCTATGGGTTAATCCGGAAAGAACAACATCCTGATTGGGTCGCTAATGTTGTCCCAGTTATGAAGAAAAATGGAAAAGTGTATTTTTGCATCGACTTCCGAGATCTAAATGCGGCCTACCCTAAAGATGAATTCCCTCTTCCTATTACAAATGTCATGATCGATAATACGTGTGGTTTTGAGCGCATGTCTTTCATGGACGGATTTTCAGGATTTAATCAAATTAAAATGAATCCTTAAGATGAGAAGCATACTGCTTTTCGTACACCATTGGGAGTATATTGCTATACAGTCATGCCTTTTGGATTGAAGAATGCCGGGGCCACATATCAATGAGCTATGAGTAACATATTCCATGAGTATTTACGCAAAATGGTGGAATGTTATGTAGATGATATTGCTGTCAAAAGTCGCCTCAAGGATAATCACATCCAAGACTTGAAGACAATATTTGATTTGATGCGCCAACATCAACTCAAAATGAACCCTATAAAGTCCTTTCTTAGTGTATCCAGTGGCAAATTTCTGGAATTTGTCATTACTGCTAAAGGTATTCAAGTTGACCCTGATAAAGTAAAAGCTATCCTAGAAATACGACTGCCCCGTAATCTCAGAGAACTTAGGGGATTTTAGGGTCGTCTAGCTTATATCAGGAGATTCATATCCAATCTGTCTGGAAGATGCCAATATTTTTCTCGTCTAATGAAGAAAGGTGTGTTATTTGTATGGGACGAAGCCTGTCAACAAGCGTTTAATGACATCAAACGCTATCTTACTAATCCTCCAGTTCTGGTACCTCCTGTCATAGGAAGACCATTTTTGTTGTATGTTCGAGCAATAAATCATTCTTTAGGGGCTCTCCTCGCACAGAAGAACAATGAGGGTCATGAACAGGCTATTTATTATCTAAGTAGGATGATGATCGGAGCAGAACACAGGTATAATCCAGTGGAAAAAAAATGCTTGGCCCTAATATTTGCCATTCAGAAGACGCAACATTATGTAACAGGCCAAACTATTTATATCATTTCCAGAATCAATCCACTTCGGGTATTGATGAATAAGCCAAGTATTCTTAATTCACGACTCGCGACTTGGGCCATGCTATTGACACTGTATGATATGGTGTACGTCCCTCAGAAATCCGTGAAAGGTCAAGCCTTGGCTGATTTCTTAGCTGCCCATCCAATTCCAGAAACCTCCAAATTATATGAAGACATTCCCGATGAAGTTGCAGAATATAATTTGGCAATGGAAGGTAATACATGGCAGCTATTCTTTGATGGTGCTTCCAGAATTGGTCCCAAGGGAAACATGGTTTCAGGGGTAGGGATTGTTCTGGTGACTCCTGATAAACTCGTCATTTATCGAGCATATTCTCTTAGTGAACCATGCTCTAATAATGTGGCAGAGTATAATGCTCTATTAATTGGGCTTCAAGTTGCTAAAGAATTAGATGTTGAATACTTGGAAGCTTTTGGTGATTCTCAGCTGATCGTCAATTAAGTCAGAGGAATATATGAAGTCCGCAATCCAGATCTCATTCCTTATCACCGAACAACAATCGAGATAGCAATGTATTTTAAAGGATTCTTCTTAGAACATGTTTCTCGATCTCAAAACTTGGAAGCTGATGTTCTGGCCAGTCTAGCTGCAGATCTCGCTATTCCTATAAGAAGGCAGAATTCGGTGATCCTTCTTAACAGATATTTGTTTTGTGTGAAAAATAATTTTTACATAGAACGCAGCTATGTTATAAACACGGTTCCTCCTAAGAGAGATTGGAGAAGTCCCTTTATAGACTTCGTATCATATGGAATCTTACCAGAGGATCCTAAAGAAGCAGCATCTATCAAAAGACGATCGCTATGTTTCTATTTTGATGCTTCTTCACAAAGTTTGTATCGCCGAACATATGATGGACTATTGTTATGATGTCTCTCTGGTGATGATGCAAGGCAGGTTATCTGAGAAGCTCATGATGGAGTATGTGGAGCATATCAACCCGGTCCTAAGTTACATGATCGTATCAGAAGAATGGGCTACTACTGGCCTACTATGATTGCAGATGCCGTGGAATATGCAAGAAAATGCAAAGCCTGTCAGGTTCATGCAGATTTCATACATCAACCTTCTGAATATTTACATCCTACTATTTCATCATGGCCCTTTGAAGCATGGGGTATAGATATCATTGGTCATATTCATCCTTCATCTTCTAGAGGACATCGGTTTATATTAGCTATCACTGATTATTTCTCCAAATGGGCGGAGGCAATTCCTCTTGCTGTGGTAAAGACATCCAATATGATTAACTTTATCAAGCATCATATAATTTATCGCTTTGGGATACCCCAAAGGATAATTTATGACAATGGGCCTCAATTCATCAGTCAAGCGTTTCACCGATTTTGCGATAAGAATCGGATACAAAATATGGCCTCAACGACATATAATCCTGCTGCTAATGGTTTGGCAGAAGCCTTCCACAAAACCATTATCAAACTCATGAAGAAATTTGTCTCTTCAAACAAAAGAGATTGGAACGAGAAATTGGGGGAATGTCTGTGGGCATACCGTACAACGGTACAAACACCAACGAGTTATACTCTATTTTTATTAGTTTACGGGTGTGAAGCAGTTCTCCCCATTGAAATTTAAATTCCATCACTCAGAATAGCAGTAGATAATGAGCTGACTAAGGAAAATAATGATCGTTTAAGACTTCAAGAGCTAGAAGGGTTGGACGAAAAATGCCTTCAAGCTCAACAGCTCATTGAGTTCTACCAAGCACGCATCTCCAGAGCTTTTAATC
This sequence comes from Iris macrosiphon, assembly GCA_036927795.1. Taxonomy (NCBI): domain Eukaryota; kingdom Viridiplantae; phylum Streptophyta; class Magnoliopsida; order Asparagales; family Iridaceae; genus Iris; species Iris macrosiphon. The sequence goes on from JAYESA010000017.1 coordinate 99,498,763, forward strand.
AAAAAGTGAAGGAAAGAGTGTTCAAAGTTGGTGAGCTAGTTTTAGCTGTGAAGAGGCCAATGATCATTACACATAAAAGTAAGGGGAAATTCCAGCCCAAATGGGAGGGCCCTTATGTGATTGAAACAACATTTTCAAATGGCGCTTACAGATTAGCCAAGCCTAATGGAGATTTAATAATGGCTCCTATCAATGGCAAATTCTTGAAGAAGTATTATGCTTGATCTCCCTTGCTTAATGGAGTATGATGAAGATTTCATTCTGATGATACTACATACAAAGATTAGCTAAATCATATTCTATCATGTTCATATGACCTCTGAATAGATATGTTTAACTAATTTAAAATTTCAAAACCTATCATGTCCATATTACCTCTGATAGTATTTTGTATACAAATTTAGTTGGATCATATTCTATCATGTTCATATTACCTCTGAATAGATATATTCAGCAAAATCAGTTACCGAAAGTATATCATGTCCATATTACCTCTGATATCACTTTCATCTTAGCCTATCATTTATATTCTAATAATAAGTGATGGGTCCACTGAGTCAGAAAATGTATCTTCATTATCTCTGAGAATAATAAATTACAGAAGGAGCAAAAAAAGTACATAATCCATCATTGGGGAGGAGCAGTTAAAGCCCAAATTTGTTGTGCTAAAGCAACCATCCTTTTATTCCTGGAGTTTAAAATTTTGGTGCGAGCCAGTTCCAGTCTTGCTTTGTCATTGCTCAAGAGAGATAGTTCAGACAGAAAATCAACAAAACTTGCATGGATGACACCCACATGTGTCAAGTTCTGTTGAGTTGTATTCACTTGGTCCTCCAATACATCACGAACTAGCGATGCTTTATGAAGCCTCTCCTTTGTTTGAGCAAGTTCAGCTTCCAGTTCTCGAATCCTCACTTCATGTCCCTCACATTCGGCACGACACTGAGCTAGCTGAGGAATACTCTCCACCAATATTGCTTGCTCTTTCTCCATCTCTAGTTGCTGTTCCTGAATGGATTTGTTCAAGGTTTCTGCCTTCTGAGCAAATTCTGAAGTTAGAGAGTCATACTCAGACTGAACCAAGTCATTGATGTTGCCTCAGGATAATTGCAAATATTTGTTAATGGGTTGTTCTAAACCATTAACCATTTGCTCTAGCGCATTAGCTCTGTCAGCGTCATTAAAATTTCTAATTTGCGCTATAGTGAGCTTGGAGGACGTCTTCAAAGCATCAAAGCCTAGATTCTTCTCTAGCACCATGGATATTAATTCTTTCAAAGTGAGGTAGAATATGCTAGTGTATTGTTTAACTAGCATAGCAAAGCTCGAATGGACGCTGGGAGTGGCCGCAATATCAGTAAATCTCCTTTCTAGAATAATTGCAGAAGATGTTGCCACAGTCGTTGCTTCAACATATGGCATAACAAAAGAAGAGACACCCACAATAGTTGAAGTTGTTGGCATGCTCGACGAAGGTATATTTCCAACAATTGGAGGCACAGTCGAGGGGGTTGGTTCATCCACCTCTGATTCCATTTGAACCGCTGCTGGCGGGATTATATCTGAGAATGTTGTGGTGGTCACAGCCGTTTCAGTAGCTGGATCCGCAACGAAAGCAGAGGTTGTTTCAGCTCCGCCTTCTCTAGAAATGTCTTCGCCTGAAAATAAGATAAGAGAAAGTTAATATCAATTTGATGTTAAATTTTTCTGAAAAAAGCGTAAAAACAATATTTACCCATGGCCGATGGTATGTATATTGCGTTTGTAGCCTGTATAGCTAAATTATTTTTTAATGATGCTAAACAAGCTATCATACCTGGCGAGGAGGGTACACCAACTGATGCTTGAGGATCGCCATCCCAGTCATCACCCAAATCTACTCGAGGTTCATCGGGTGGAATCTCGCTTGAAATATTTACAGATGAAGGAGGAGCTAGTCCCATTATTTGTCTTATAAAAGGTATAATGATTATTAGTGAGCTCGGCTTCGAAGGCGATATAGAAGCATCACTAGTAACGGTGGTAGATGTAATCGCGGCAGCAGTCGCGGGCAAAGAATCTCCAGTACTTTCAGTTGGGACTATGAAGGCTCCTTCTTTAAAAGGTAAAGGACGATGAGGGGATATAGGATCCCTAATCAAAGAATCATCCCTAACAGGGGAAACAATATGTTCACTCCTGGAAGAGGCCCCCTTGGTGGAAGTCTTTTTGGGACCTCTAGTAGTTTGCTTCTTCTTACGAGGGGAAGGCTCTTTCTGAGTAGAAGCCTTCCGTTTATTAGAAATTATGAGAGGCTCTGCTGGTGGAGCTATTACGCCTCTCGGTAATATCAATAAATAATCATCTGCCCCAGTAGTTTCATCACCTTCATCAGAGGAGACAGATGGTATCTCCTCTCTTCCAGTGGATTTATGAGAGGGCATTCTAAAACTTCCATATACATCAAAATTATGATGGAAAGTATTGATGGACACATAAAACTGTGCGTATGAATGAAGAATGCGCAATTCCATGGAGAGAGAAGTCGCTGGTACAACAAAGGTTGCTCCAATACAACCCATGATGAAATAACGTCATCCTCTAGCTCCATCAATAAGCCCACCTTTGAATTTAAAGCTGGTGATAGGATTTCCCACGTGCAACTGATCATATCCAAATTGCCTGGTGAAACGGCTAGGCAGATAAGGGTCCAGGTAGCAGTGATCCTCACTTCTATACAGCAGGTGTGAAGGTCTAATACAGACCAACCAATAAAATGCTTCAGGAGAAAGAATAGACTTCCCCTGACCTATATCATGGAGTTTAGCCCCCTGCTGATTGATATATACGGGGGAAACGGTGCAATTTTTTTTTCAACTATGGGCAAAATTTAGTGCTAGTCGACAATCTATGACGCTAGTCAACTTCCAAGAAGAATTCCTGTAATTCAACATGAAGTTATTGCCCGAACCACTGGCAGATCTGGGAGACATTACTCTGGTGTTATGATGGATTAACCATCCCATCAGATATAAGAATGGTAATTCCACTCTGGGATATCCTTCGCGCTGAGTGGTATCGGCCAGCAGTCCATCAGTAATAGCCCTCAAGCCAGCTTGTATCCTGCATACCATGGCAGGGAGTAGGCTCAATCTTGCTCCAAATACCAAATGCACTATGGGCCATAGGGTATTGCGATGAATACGATCTGCAGACGCAATGCTAGGTACCACCCATTGGCATAGCCAAATAGAAAGGAAGCCAGCCAGTTGAGCTTCTTTTGACAGAGGCTTTCGGCAATGCCTCATATAACTGTAGGCTTTGGTCCCTGCAGGATAACTACCTATATCTTTATTAAGAACACAATCTGGAGCCTCTGCATCTTCAATAAGGTCATCTATTGTGTTGGCATTAAGAATACTCAGAGGGTTCAAAGGTTTGTCTTTGCTATCTACAACCTTGTCCTGCTTGGCATTTCTAGCCTGATGAAAGAAAATGTAAGATACCCATTTGTTAATATGGGCTAAATTAGAAGGCTCTTTATAGAAAGTAGTACATGCAAGATAGTGGCTCATATGTTCTTGGTATACAGCCACTACCCGAGGGTTGGTATCCTTTAACTCTCTGTTGGTGGGGACGTATTCTTTATAGGGAATGTCCCCAATTGGTAGTTTTGAGATATCTGCCATCTCATGAAGTGCTAGGCCCAACTCACCTATTGGAGTGACGAAAGTCCCAGTGAACGAGTTATATCGCTCCATCAAAGCTAAGAACAAATTTGTGTTGATAGGCAGTCCAACACTAGTAGCACTGACAGCATCAAATAAGTTGATACTTTCTAGCTCCATTTGAAAGTTCGTCAGGGCCCATGCAGTTAATCCGGCCCATCGAATATTGTAGGGGTTAAGCCATCCACTAGTGCGAGGGTTAACTTTGGGATATACTCCTCCCTGCTTCATGAATTTATTGCAGAAAGTTGCTATTTGAAATAGCTGGATCAAAGAAGAGTCTTCACTAGGGACGCTGCCTGGTAGTAAACCTCTGATGGGCATAATAGGGCCTGAGGGACTACTTACAAAGGATCCTCGGTTTAATCCTTTCTTATAGAAGATCTTCCCTGGCTGGCCATGAAGATCAGGAGTCAGAGTCCATGCCATCCTTCTGGGATGTGTGGCATAGAAGAATGCAGAAATGGGGTAGTCCCTGAACATCTTTGGCAGGTACATAACACTCCCTCAACAGAAAATACCCAATCTTCCTTCTTGGGCTTTGTTTGGGATTGCTTATCAACAACGTCCCCAAATAAGAAAGCGGGTTTCTTATACTCGGTTCCATCTATGTATGTCAAGGGTTCCCCGCTGATCATACTCAGCAACATTCTTTCTCCTTGGGACGAGATCAGAATTCCCCTTTCTTGAGGATACTCGTTTCCAGAGATGGGGAAAGTTACATGGGACAAGTCCTCTAAGTAGTTAGAATTTAACATTCCAGCAGCAGAACCCATTACTTCAGCCAGAGGGGGGATCTGTAGGTCCACTGCAAAAAAGCAAGAGAATAAGTCAGTTTTACGCTAGAATTTACTTTTAGTGCGTAAAACGTAAGGTGCTACATTCTTGCAGTAAACGCCAAATTTAAACAGTCTGAGTTTTTGCGCCAGATTGCAAAATATGGAGTTTTACGCTGGAATTTACTTTCAGTACGTAAAACGCAAGGTTTGCAGTATACGCCAAAATTTAACAGTCTGAGTTTTTATGTCAGATTGCAAAATATGGAGTTTTTATGCTGGAATTTACTTTCAGTACGTAAAACGCAAGGTTTGCAGTATACGCCAAAATTTAACAGTCTGAGTTTTTACGCCAGATTGTAAAATATGGAGTTTTATGCTGACACATTAAAATGTGGGCATATTTGCGCATACACGTATAATGTGTGCGAAGGGTTTTTACTTCTCTCGAAGTTTCACCTGTGATGCCCGGTGCACAGCTAGACGATGGTGCACTTCGTTCAGAACGAGGCTCGCTTGGACTAGTAGGAGTCGCTTGTGCTTGAGCAGAGGAGCGAGATGATAAAGCGGCTTGCTTTCCTTTAGCGGTGGAGGTCTGTTTTGGTGCCATGGCAAATCTGAGTTTTTTTAGAAAGAGACGAAGGATTTTTCAGAAAGCGATGAAGGGTTTTTCTCTCTCATGACCTAGGCCCATTTATAGAGTTCAAATGACTCTCCGAATCCTTATCCAAATTCGATTTTTATCATAGTCGGTTATGATTTGGGACCACGTCAGCCGATCATTTGAAAAGAAAGACAGATAGTCATGCTGCGTAAATGATCCATCAGATGCCACGGATCTATGATTTTACGTGCAGAGCAAGGATCTATGATTTTACGCGCAGAGCAAGGATCTATGATTTTATGCTCAGATGCCACAGATCTATGATTTTAAGCACAGAGCAAGGATCTATGATTTTACGCTCAGATGCCACGAATCTATGATTTTACGCGCAGAGCAAGGATCTATGATTTTACGCGCAGAGTAAGGATATATGATTTTACGCTCATATGCCACGGATCTATGATTTTATGCGCAGAGCAAGGATCTATGATTTTATGCGCAGAGCAAGGATCTATGATTTTACGCGCAGAGCAAGGATCTATAATTTTACGCTCATATGTCACGGATCTATGATTTTACGCGTAGAGTAAGGATCTATAATTTTACGCTCAGATGCTACAGATCTATGATTTTACACTCAGATGCTACGGATCTATGATTTTATGCGTAAACAAAAATCTTAAATTACGCAGGACAGATCAGTTAGCAGAATACGCGTATATATTGGTAATCTGAGTTTTACGCTCGAAAAAGCCAGTTACAAGAGTTTACGCAAAAAATGCTCTTTTTATCAGCGTTTGCAAACAGACAACGAGTATTCAGTAACTTCTCTTCTTCTTCTTCTTCAGTCGAGAGGACTTCATCAGACGAAGGGCCAAGGAGTTCCCTGAAAATGTCTGTCTTCATTGGAGATGACTTTTCTTCCTTGGCCATTGATAGTTCATTCGGAATTTTTTTACATCTAGTTCAGGGATGGCCTATTCAGCGGACATTTCTTGCCCTGTCTCGAGAATCGTTCGAGAAGCCATTTTTGATGTGACTCCTTGTCAAAAATAGTATGACGATTGGATTTTCAAGACAATTTAATGCTAAAGAGTTTTTTACGCTTCTTCCTTTATGCGTAAAAGTTGGAACGTGATTGGATGCATAGTTATCAGAGTCTGCGTAAAAAATTACTCAAGCGTGTTGAAGCTGCGTATTGCCATACTTCCTCACAGCAACATGGCAAATCAATAGTACGAAAAAGAAAACAAGTTTATTAATCATGATTACATATGATGGAAATCTATTTTTTTTACAAAGGATTTTTCATTAATATTCAAGATCACGATTACATATGACGAAAATCTATTACGCTAGGTTCTCGTCTGATGAAGATCTTCATTTCTTCTTCTACAACACTTCTTCAGCTCCTATACGCCGGGTGCCAAGAAAATAATTAATGGCGGGAGGATACAGAACTGGGCCTGTTTTATTTAAGCCCACCCCTCATACGTCATCGGCGGCCACGCTTAGAATTGTGATTGGGATTCAGACCCAACGCAATACTGGAAGATACGGCCAAGCTGCACCCCAGGATCCAGCTTCATAATTAGGGAAAATACAGCTAGCAAGCTGTGTGGTCTAATGCGACCCTTCCTCTCTCTTTGACGAATTGCCATATAAGATCGCTGATTATCTCGAGCAAAGGAAGCTATGATATCCCTCAATGGTCCATCATTGCAGAGAATGTTTGCTCGAAGATGCCTCTTTTTATGGATCCTTACATGCTGAAAGAGCATAATCTTCTTCTTTCTCAGTTCAGCCCAATGAATCTCAGCAGCCATCTTTGTGGTAAAGGAAGTATGAAAAAACAAGTTCATTTACTTGTCCTTATATAGGCAGAAGAGAACACACAAATTCTAACGACTTCTTAAATATAGCCGAAAAATTAGCCTTGAAGACCGGGTCAAGTTTGACCATTTCATGCTTCATTCAAATTATTTCAAATTACGAGGAATTTGAAAACTTTGAAGGGGGTCTTGTAGAAGCATAAAATATGCTGAGAAATTATTCGCATATTTTACAGTCAAAACCCCCAACATACATAAAGTCCGCATAAAACAGAGCTTCAAGGTTGTTTGGCATAAAATAGAGCTTCAGAGCTGTCCGCGTAAAATTAAGCTTCAAGTCTGTTTGGCGTAAAATATGGCTTCAGAGCTGTCCGCGTAAAAGCAGAGCTTCAAGGCTGTTTGGCATAAAATATGGCTTCAGAGCTGTCCGCGTAAAACAAAACCTTAAGGCTGTGTGGCGTAAAATGTGGCTTCAGAGCTGTCCGGGTAAAGCAGAGTTTCAAAGTTGTACGCGTAAAGCAGAGCTTCAAGGCTGTTCTGCATAAAAGGTTGCTATACCTTCCTGCATAAAGTTGAAAATATGTTGTTTTTAATGCAGCGTAAAGTTGTACGAGAAACTCTTCGTATTCCTCGTATGAATTTGTCAGACAAATCAGTGAACCTGACATCTGACAAAAGTACTGCACGATGATCGAGAGGACGGCTGTGATGATGATTTTGCACAGAGACCCAGGTTGTCATTTAGTGACATATTCTTGATACAAGTCATTTTTACGCATTCAAAGAATACGCTACCTATTCTACATTGACAAAAATGAGTTTTTACGCTCAAGATAAGACGATAAGACGAAATCAGACGCCACGTCAAAAGCTGTTTCTTGTACAGAGCTCGAGGCATATCTCTGCATTTAATGCACGAGATGGAGGCATATCTCTGCATTTAATACAGGAAATTTTGTTCTATTTTTAAAATTTGTCATGACTGGGAAAGCTAAAACTGTGACTAATATGCTCACTTCACCATCCTTGCATTTTACGCCAACCAGGCTATTTTTAACTATAGGAGTACGCCGTATGCTATCTCCTCGAAATACGCCAACTCGGCTATATTTGCAAATGTACGTGATAAGGCTATTTAGCCCAGAATACGCTTAAAACCCCAGTCGTGAAGGATAATTAGCTATTTTACGCTGGTTATCTATTATTCATGAATCATCAAGTTTTACGCCAATAAGACAGTCACTTGGCTTTTACGCCAACCATCTTTACGCAGGGGCAGTTACCTACATGGCTTGCGTGCCATGATCTTTGAGAAGCGGTTATACGCGTTACCTTATAAAGGGATACGTATCATACGCAGATTCAAAAGATTATTTGAACATGGGTAGCAGTTATCATAACCGCAGCGTAAAGGAAGCATTCTTCTTCTTCTTAATAATTTGGCCTTTTACGCCAACAAGACAGTTATTTGGCTTTTACGCCAACAAGACAGTTATTTGGCTTTTACGCCAACAAGACAATTACTTCGCTTTTATGCCAACCTGGCAGTTATTTGATTGATCTCTATAAATAGAGACCCCTGGTCACAGGGTAGGAAGGATAAGAGATCAGAAAAGGAGAAAAGAGAACACGGATAGAGAGTTTTGGCTGACAACTTTGGCAATAGGAATTCGATCCTACTTGCAACTTTCCTTTGACTGACTTTTAGCTTTAGTTTAGAGAAAGTTTGAAGCTTCTTCTACAATACTTCTTCATCATCGTGTGGTCCAAGGAACAAAGTGATCGACCGCAGATCAGACTTCTATAGCGTTACTTTCCCAGAATTATTTTATTGTACTTAATATCCTCGTATAGGATTACTTGTACTTTTCTCTTTTCTCGTTTGTAAGCAAAGGTTTCTTACAAACCTACTTTGTTTATTCAAACACCCATGTGCCCCCATTTAATTTAAGAGCACATGACAATTTATTCTAATTAAATTGGGGATACCAACTTTGACTAATCCTATTTTAATCCCAATTTTTAATTAAACCCATGCAAAACACACAATACCCCCTCACCCTACAAAACACCAAACACCAATTCTTCCACTAATTTTCTATCATTTCATGTGTCTGTGCAAATACCCAAAATTAAGGGGCTTATTTGTAAATAATGCACTAGGTGTCATCACCTCCTTGGTCCAAATCAAATGGAGAAGCCTCACCCTCACCCTCACTCATGGACCGGTCAAGCCCATCCCCACTCTCTCTCCTTTGGATGAGAAATTTTCTCCATATGAAATCTGAGCCATCCATTTGAAATTGGGCTCATCCTCACCACACACTCAACACACACCCCTCCTATTTAATCCCTCCTCACTTCACTCTTTCCCAAGCTGGCCCTAATCCCCAAATACTGGAATCCCTCCCACTCTCTCTCTCCTCCCTCTTCCTATTACTCAAGCAGCCGAATGCTCTTCCTTCTCCCTTCTTCTTCTTCTTCTTCTTCTTCTTCTTCTTCTTCTTCTCCTTTTTGACCCGAACCACCGCCTCCTTCAATTCCTTCAACCCTAATATTCTTCTGCCCCCAACAGATACCACCATCTCTGTGTGAAGTGCAACCACTGAAGCTTTCGAGCGAACCCACGGTACCTCCGTCCGAGTCGACCGAGATGAGATGCTCGTCGGTCGGCAACCCCAACCTTCTTGTCCTCGACCCGACGAATGCCGCAGCGGCCTCTCGAGTTGTACCGCCTGGCCGGAGCACGCTGCGTGCATGGAACAATCGGCCAGTCCGAGCCACAAGCCAACCCTTGACAGTTCGCAGGTGAGTAGTTCAGCGACGACATCGGTGCCGCGCCGGACTCGACTGCACCGCGGACGCTTCATCTCCAGTGTCCTCCCCGCACGAGATGCAAACTTGTAGACCCATCGTCGACGCTCGGACCTCCATCAGCCACCTCACTGTGCCGCCTCGGCAATCCACCACTGGCGCGCCCCGTTCCCATCTCCGATGATCGACTCCAGTGCAACCACCTCCACGATCCTCCTCATCATTATTATCCTCATCATCAACTTCCTTCATCATCACCAGCAGCCGACCGCCCCCCCACTCCAGCGAGCTCCACCACCTCGGTCGAGCCCCTCCACCCAACGCCGACTCTATCCCGCACCGAGCCTCACTCCGGCCAGCAACCACCACACGCTGCCAGGGTATACTCTCACCCCTCCCCTTGTGTTTTGTATATTGTGTATTGTTATGGTTAGTCTAGTATTGTTGTATATTGTATATAGTTTAGTTAGTTTTAGGGTTGTGTTAAATATGCATACGAGATTTTAGGTTTATTACATGTTATTATATGCAATTGATGGTGAAATGCTAAGTTGAATATTTATGGTTTAAATATGAATTGATTGAGGATATGAAATATATAAATGAGACGGTTAGAAATGTGATATATAATGAAGTTAGGTTTAAGTGCCATATGAGACATTTAGGGTGTTGTCCTATTTAATATATGCATATTGATGAGCAGATTTAAATTGTTGAGGAATAATACTATGATATTGAAATATTGATGGATATTGAGGAACAGGTGGTTTAGGGTGAAATGGGTGTAATATCGAACCACTAGTCAGTGATTGGGGACTAAAAGATAATAATGAATTTTAATCGAGTAGTAATTTTAAGGTAAAATGGTGATGGTTGTATATTCGAGGGTTTAATAAATAATTGATACTTTATTTAAGGATGAGATAGGTCAACGTGCATGTTAATGTCTGTGAAGACCTGGGATAAAATTGAGGATTTGATCATGGTTTGAACTACCGAACATCGTGATGAATATATTAAGATTGAGGTTTGGTTTGATGATAATATACAGATGATTAATTGGATTAGATGTAACATACCCTGAGTCAACCTTGGTCAACACTCTAGCTTCGTGTCCATGTGAGTTGTAATGGAGTTTGAACATATGGTAGACTTGTGTCACACCTTATTTCAGCCGCGTAATAGTTTATTGATTGAGCATGTATCTCGTCTCTAGGTACTATGAGACCTGCAAACTTGAAAGTTGTACCGGAGACCTATCTTCAGCAGCTGGACCCAAGCAAGTGTACCTAGCCACCCTGTATTCAGTTAACAAATATTTATTAATTTATTTTATGCATTGTGCGCATGTTTGATTAGAATCGTTACTTCGCGTCCGGATCACAGCCGGGTACAGACGTTTATCGGTAACGTCTAGTAACGAATGATAGATGATTCACAATGCCTTGATGTACGTACCTGTGTATATCATAACCCTAGGGCACGTCCATACACTGTTATCGTGCCAGATTTCCTGTATCCTGATATTGACATCATGACCGGAGACTGGGACGACCTTAGGGTCGCGTCTGTTGATAGTTATTTATGTGTGATAAGACTGTTTGATAGAGGTTCAGGTTCAACGCACAATCGTTGACCACTTGGGATGGGAAAGACAGTTACTAGATGTTTGGGCTCCTTTACACGCGCTTATATATGTACTATTTCTGTAGTGATCCTGTATCTAGAGTAGTTGTATCACCCGTGTGACTCTTTGCCCGGAGCTACGGTACGTCCCATGTGTTTCCGTGTTCGGAGTTACGGTTTTATTTTGGACAGCCCACGCGTCAAACATTATCTTCAAACCGTGTCTCACTTAGTTGGTTATGCTAGACTACACCGTCGTTGCACTTATACTTTTTGTTGTACTTTGGCATGCTGTATTTTTGTACCTTATTACATCCCTCTGAGGACCTGGTCCCCTGCCAGTTTTGTAGCATAGACGATTACGGAGCATTTGGAGTTGCTGATGGAGTTGCATGTCTTGCGGGCATTGTACTAGGTACTCACATCATTTCTACCGGTATTATGGTTATTTTATATTGATTATTCATCTGCTGTTGTAGCGTAGTTTTTATAGACTCATATTTCTTCTCGAGTCTATTCGAGTTGGTGTGTTATTGGGCGGCCGACTTTAGCACATGCAGCTCTTTCTTGTATATTTTTATTCATTGTGGATTGAGACATAGATATTTACATTTATGAGATTTTTAGATAGTGCCCTTTATTATACAGCTTATACGTATTCGAGTCGGACCAGAGTTTGGTCGAATGCGTAGCTGGTGTGTCGCGTATTCCTGATCCTATATATTTTGGGATTAGGGCGTGACATATTTTTGTGGTGGCCCGTGCAGGTCCGATTTAAATCGTCTTGGTCACCTAACTGTGCCAAGCGAGCCTGCAAATTAGGAATAGATATTATGATTTATTGTTGAATAGGCTCTCAATCCATAATCGATTTTAAAAACTCCCTTCGTAATTGATTATCGCCATTGGACTTCCCAATTATATTCGTTTCTTTTTCATCAATATCGTTATCATTGTTTATCATCTTCTTTTTTTGCGGAAAGACGAATGCTTTAGCCCGATGGTTCCCTCCAGAAGAAGATTGAAGTCCAGACGACAGAAGACAGAATTCGTGTACTATTCTCTGAGAAGATTATTACCCTTAGTAGGATAGATTGATAGGTTCTTTTTGGATTCTAGAACTAGTGTGGAAGGTTAGCAAAATAATTGGACCCAGTAGTACCCTACCCGTACTTGAGATAGCAGTAATTTGGAAAGTACTGGGAGCTGAAAAGATTGTTGATCATAACCCTCTAGAATAATTTATGGAAATGCATAGCCCGATACTAGAAATTAGTTGTTGTATATGATAGCGATACCAGGAACGATATTATGAGCTAGAGGAGATAGACGTTTTGGCTCTCACCAGGAAGATGTTGATCTGATGCCAGAAATTCTAGCATGTACTTGGGTGATACCATTATTTTAAATTGCACTATGCGACCCGGAGCAATAGATAACGGAAAGAAGAAATTTAAGGAATGAAATTTTAGAAAAAATTTGAGGAGAAGAGAAATTATACATTAGACAAGGAAGAATTTTTCTTTTGGAGGATTAGTGTCATAAACAGAATGAGAGAATTTATTATGAGGTTAAGTCTCGACTTTAACATCATCCTATCATGAGTTGGTTGAGCCAATACCACGCGATGCTAGATTGTCGACGTGGTTGCGCTATATTTAGACCACCAGATTACCCTTAGTTTGAGTTTCTTCGGGGAGCCCAGGAGCATGGGGCCTATCTACCTTAGGGGCACACAATGCAAAAGGTGAACCAGTGTACCCCCGCATTATATCGGAGTTTGAGGATGTGTTTCTAAAGAATCTTCCAGGCTTGCCACCTAACAGAGAGATAGAGTTTGCTATAGAGTTGACTCCAAGAGCCGAGTCAGTTTTTCCCCTATCTACAGACTGGCACCCGAAGGAGTTGGTTGAATTGAAAGTCCATGGTAGAGGATCCCTTAGACAAGGGATTCATCCGGGCTAGTGTCATCTTAATTGTGCCGAAGAAAGATAGGACGGTACGTTTGATCAGCTTAGTGGCGCATGTGTATTCTCAAATATCGATCTCAGATTAGGCTATCATCAGATCAAGGTACGGAGAGAGGACATTCCAAAGACGGCTTTCCGGACGAAGTATGGACACTATGAGTTTCTAGTCATGTCGTTTGGTTTAACCAACACGCCAACAATATTTATGAGCTTGATGAACAATATTTTCCACCAGTACTTGGATAAGTTTGTGGTAGTATTTATCGATGATATCTTGGTATATTCTAAGAGCCAGGAGGAGCACGAGAGACATCTCAGGATCGTGTTGGAGACGCTGAGGCAGGAGAGGCTATATGCCAAGCTCAACAAGTGTGAGTTCTGCTTGGATAAAGTACCCTTCCTGGGACACATAATCACCGGAGATGGACTATCAGTTGACCAGGAGAAGATAGCTACAGTTGAGACGTGGCCAACCCCTACATCAGTTACAGAGATTAGGAGTTTTCTCGGACTTGCCGGATATTATCGAAGGTTCGTAGAAAATTTCTCGAGGTTTGCTGCATCTATGACGCGACTGACGCGTAAAGGCGAGGAGTTTATCTGGACCGAAGAGTGTCAGACGGCTTTCGATGAGCTGAAGAAACGTCTGACATCAGTACCATTTTGACACTTCTGTCAGGATCGGAAGGATTTGTAGTGTACAGTAATGCGTCTGGGAGCGGATTAGGATGTGTACTGATGCAACACGGCAAAGTGATAGCCTACGCATCGAGACAGCTGAGAGTTCATGAGAAGAACTATCCGACGCACGACCTAGAACTAGCTGCAGTGATATTTGCACTAAAGCTATGGCGAAACTACCTTTATGGAGAGCGTGTTGAGATTTATACAGACCACAAAAGTCTGAAGTATATTTACACTCAGAAGGAGCTCAACATGTGACAGAGGCGATGGCTAGAGAGATTATGATATCGAGTTGCAGTACCACCCTGGCAAGGCGAATATAGTAGCATATGCCTTAAGCAGGAAGCCTATGGCCTACTTTTTGACGACTCAGCGGCAATTGCTAGAGGATCTCCAGAAGCTTGGGATAGAGATTGTATTACCAGGCATGGATAGACAGATGGCCAGTCTCGAGGTTCAGTCCACATTGATTGAGAGGATCAAGGCAGCCCTGTCTACAGATACGAGATTTCGACGACTGCGAAAGAGGACAGAGGCCGGCATGCAGACGGGACTCAGGATTCATGAAGACAGAACATTGAGGTGTGGAGATCGCATATACGCTTCGAGTGGCGAGCTACGCCAGGAGTTGATGACCGAGGCTCATAGCTCAATTTATTCTATTCATCCCGGGGGTACGAAGATGTACCGAGATTTGAGACAATATTACTGGTGGCATGGGATGAAGAGAGAGATTGCAAGATTTGTGGCGAGATGTTTGGTTTGTCAGCAAGTCAAGACTGAACATCAGAGGACTGCAGGACTATTACAGCCGCTTCCCATTCTCGAGTAGAAGTGGAAACACATTACCATGGACTTCGTCACAGGATTCCCGCGGAGCCCTAGCGGAAAGGATGCAGTTTGGGTTATCGTAGACAGACTCACCAAGTCTGCACATTTCTTGCCCTTCAGAGTTGGGCAGTCCACGAAGATATTAGCTGACATGTATATGAGGTAGATAGTACGACTACATGGAGTGCCTGTCAGCATTGTGTATCAGATCGTAATTCCAGATTCACGTCACATTATTGGCGGAGTATGCAGGAGAGTCTAGGAACTCGTCTCAAGTTCAGCACTGCATATCATCCACAGACTGATGGCCAGTCAGAGCGCATGATACAAATACTAGAGGATATATTGAGAGCGTGCATGATCGACTTTGGAGGATCTTGGGAGGACCATCTACACTTGGTGGAATTCTCCTACAATAACAGCTACCAGGCCAGCATACAGATGGCATCTTATGAGGCACTGTACGGCAGAAAGTGTAGGTCACCAGTATATTGGAGTAACGTGGGAGAGCGTCAGATACTTGGCCCAGAGTTGGTGACACACACAGTGGAGAAAGTAAAACAGATTCAGAGCCACCTACGTGCAGCACAGGACAGACAGAAGCATTGGGCAGATGCTCACCACAGACCTTTAGAGTTCAAGGAAGGTGACCATATATTTTTGAAGATATCGCCTAGTCGTGGTACCATCAGATTCGGAGGCAGAGACAAGCTAAGTCCGAGGTACATCGGACCTTTTAACATCTTGGAACAAGTTGGCAAAGTGGCTTATCGTCTTGCATTGCCTCCATCATTAGAAGGAGTGCATGACGTATTTTACGTATCTCAGTTGAGGAGATACGTGGTAGACCCTAGCCACGTGCTTGATCATTCAGAGATTACATTCGGGCCCAGTTTATCTTACGTGGAGCAGCCAGTGGAGATACTCGATCATAGTGAGAAGACTTTGAGAGGTCAGACTATTCGACTGGTCAGAGTTGCATGGAAGCATCATTCGCCAGGCGAATCTACCTGGAAGCGCGATGATTCTATTCGGCAGCGTTTCCTGTATTTATTTGAGGATCGAGGTACAAATTTACGTACCGCATTTAATTACCAGTTTGTTTTTAAATTCTAGTAGCTATTATCGTGCTTTACTTTTAATTTCGGGGACAAATTTTTTCTAAGTTGGAAAGGATGTAAACCCCCTCATTTATTTCTATAGATAGTCTGGTTATGGGTTAGAAAATTTTGGTTTAGCAACAGATGTTTGAGGTTTATAATTAAGGATGCTGATGTCTGATTCTTTAATTAAACCCTTGGTGTGCCCTACCGTTGTTGCAATATTCGGAGCCCAACATTAGCCCATAATTTCCAACAAATTATTGTATTCTAAACTTGACACGCCAACTTAGGCGCTGGACTTTTCCGTCACTCAAAATCATAATCCTTGGTGCCCTAATTTAATTGCACAACTTCCCGTATCCAAAATCCATTATTTAATCCTATGTCGTGAACTTGTGTCGTTGCCTTCAATTTTGAGACACCAACTCAACCCGTTGAGCCGGACCAACTAAAAGGTCAAAGACTGACACCAAGCCTACACCCTTCATGACCTTTGTGTCACTCCAAATTGAGACCCCATGTGCCCCCATTTAATTTAAGAACACATGACAATTTATTCTAATTAAATTGGGGATACCAACTTTGACTAATCCCAATTTAATTCTAATACCCCCTTTAATTAGACCCATACAAAACACACAATACTCCCTCACCCTACAAAACACCAAATACCAATTCTCCCACCAATTTTCTATCATTTCATGTGTCTGTGCAAATATCCAAAATTAAGGGGCTTATTTGCAAATAATGAACTAGGTGTCATCACCTCCTTGGTCCAAACCAAATGGAGAAGCCTCACCCTCACTCATGGACCGGTCAAGCCCATCCCCACTCTCTCTCCTTTGGATAAGAAATTTCTCCATATGAAATCTGAGCCATCCATTTGAAATTGGGCTCATCCTCACCACACACTCAACACACACCCCTCCTATTTAATCCCTCCTCACTTCACTCTTTCCCAAGTCGGCCCTAATCTCCAAATATTGGAAACCCCCCACTCTCTTTCTCCTCCCTCTTCCTATTACTCTAGCAGCCGAATGCTCTTCCTCCTCCCTTCTTCTTCTTCTTCTTCTTCTTCTTCTTCTTGACTCGAACCACCACCTCCTTCAATTCCTTCAACCCTAATATTCTCCTGCCCCTAACAGATACCACCATCTCTGTGTGAAGTGCAACCGTTGAAGCTTTCGAGCGAACCCACGACACCTCCGTCCGAGTCGACTGAGATGAGCCGCTCGTCGGTCGGCAACCCCAACCTTCTTGTCCTCGACCCGACGAATGCATCAGCGGCCTCTCGAGTTGTACTGTCTAGCCGGAGCACGCTGAGCGCATGGCACAATCGGCCAGTCCGAGATATAAGCCAACCCCTAAAACTTCGCATGCGAGCAGTTCAGCGACGACATCGGTGCCACGCCGGACTCGACCACATCGAAGACGCTTTATCTCTAGTGTCCTCCCCGCACGAGACGCAAACTGGTAGACCCATCATTGACGCTCAGACCTCCATCAGCAACCTCACTGTGCCGTCTCGGCAATCCACCACTGGCGCCCCCCGTTCCCATCTCCGACGATCGGCTCCAGTGCAACCACCTCCACGATCCTCCTCATCATTATCATCCTCATCATCAACTTCCTTCATCATCACTAGTAGCCGACCGCCCCCCTACTCCGGCGAGCTCCACCACCTCGGCCGAGCCCCTTCACCCAACGCCGACTCCATCCCGCACCGAGCCTCACTCCGGCCAGCAACCACCATACGCCGCCAGGGTATACTCTCACCCCTCCCTTTGTGTTTTGTATATTGTGTATTGTTATGGTTAGTTTAGTATTGTTGTATATTGTATATAGTTTAGTTAGTTTTAGGGTTGTGTTAAATATGCATACAAGATTTTAGGTTTATTACATGTTATAATATGCAATTGATGGTGAAATGCTAAGTTGAATATTTATAGTTTAAATATGAATTGATTGAGGATATGAAATATATAAATGAGACGGTTGGAAATGTGATATATAATAAAGTTCAATTTAAGTGCCATATGAGACATTTAGGGTGTTATCCTATTTAATATATGCATATTGATGAGCAGATTTAAATTATTGAGGAATAATACTATGATATTGAAATATTGATGGACATTGAGGAACAGGTAATTTAGGGTAAAATGGGTGTAATATCGAACCACTAGTCAGTGATTGGGGACTAAAAAATAATAATGAATTTTAATCGAGGAGTAGTTTTAAGGTAAAATAGTGATGGTTATATAATCGAGGGTTTAATAAATAATTGATACTTTATTTGAGGATGAGATATGTCAACGTGCATGTTAATGTCTGTGAAGACCCGGGATGAAACTGAGGATTGAGGTTTGGTTTGATGATATTGTACAGATGATTAATTGGATTAGATGTAACATACCCTGAGTCAACCTTGGTCAACCCTCTAGCTTCGTGTCCATGTGAGTTATAATGGAGTTTGAACATATGGTAGACATGTGTCACACCTTATTTCAGCCGCGTAATAGTTTATTGATTGAGCTTGTATCTCGTCTCTAGGTACTACGGGACCTGCGGACTTGGACGTTGTACCGGAGACCCATCTTCAGCAGCCGGACCCAGGCAAGTGTACCTTGCTACCCTGTATTCAGTTACCAGATATTTATTTGATTTATTATATGTATTGTGCGCGTGTTTGATTAGAATCGTTACTTCGCGTCCGGATTACAGCCGGGTGTAGACGTTCGTCGGTAACGTCTAGTAACGAATGATAGATAATTCACAACACCTTGATGTAAGTACCTGTGTATATCATAACCCTAGGACACGTCCATATACTGTTATTGTGCCAGATTTCCTGTATCCTGATACTGACATCATGATCGGAGACTGGGACGACCTTAGGGTCGCGTCTGTTGATAGTTATTTATGTGTGACGAGACTGTTAGATAGAGGTTCAGGTTCAATGCACAATAGATAACGGAAAAAAAATTTTGAGGAATAAAATTTTAGGAAAAATTTTGAGGAAAAGAGAAATTATACATTAGACAAGGAAGAATTTTTCTTTTGGAGGATTAGTGTCATAAACAGAACGGGAGAATTTATTATGAGGTTAAGTCTAGACTTTGACATCGTCCTATCTTGAGTTGGTTGAGCCAATACCACGCGACGCTAGATTGTCGACGTGGTTGCGCTATATTTAGACCACTAGGTTACCCTGAGTTTGAGTTTCTTCAGGGAGCCCAGGAGCATGGGGCCCATCTACCTTAGGGGCACACAATGCAAAAGGTGAACCAGTGTACCCCCGTATTATATCAGAGTTTGAGGATGTGTTTCTAAAGAATCTTCCAGGCTTGCCACCTGATAGAGAGATAGAGTTTGCTATAGTGTTGACTCCAAGAGCCGAGTCAGTTATTTCCCCTGTCTACAGATTGGCACCCGAAGGAGTTGGTTGAATTGAAAGTCCATGGTAGAGGATCCCTTAGACAAGGGATTCATCCGGGCTAGTGTCATCTTAATTGTGCCGAAGAAAGACGGGACGGTACGTTTGATCATCTTAGTGGCGCATGTGTATTCTCGAAGATCGATCTCAGATCAGGCTATCATCAGATCAAGGTACGAAGAGAGGATATTTCGAAGACGACTTTCCGGACGAAGTATGGACACTATGAGTTTCTAGTCACGTCGTTTGGTTTAACCAACGTGCCAGCAGTATTTATGAGCTTGATGAACAATATTTTCCACCAGTACTTGGATAAGTTCATGGTGGTATTTATCGATGATATCTTGGTATATTCTAAGAGCCAGGAGGAGCACGAGATACATCTCAGGATCGTGTTGGAGACGCTGAGGCAGGAGAGGCTATATGCTAAGCTCAGCAAGTGTGAGTTCTGCTTGGATAAAGTACCCTTCCTGGGACATATAATCACCGGAGATGGACTATCAGTTGACCCGGAGAAGATAGCTACAGCTGAGACATGGCCAACCCCTACATCAGTTACAGAGATTATGAGTTTTCTCGGACTTGCCGGATATTATCGAAGGTTCGTAGAAAATTTCTCGAGGATTGCTGCGTCTATGACGCGACTGACGCGTAAAGGCGAGGAGTTTATCTGGATCGAAGAGTATCCAAGCTTAAATACCTCTGAGACTGATCATCCAGTAACCAAGCTTCCAATATGTGTGATAGGTTGCATTGGTTATCAACCCTCAATCCGATTGTCCTGCGAAACCAAATATCACAAACAAGGCGACACTGAAGGAATAAGTGATTTGATTCTTCCTCACACTCCAAAAAAAATGGGCAGGACGGATCCACAGTAGAAATTCTCTTCCTAATGGATGAACGAAGAGGTAGGGCTTCCCTTAATAGGCGCCATGCAAAGAAATGCATACAAGGGGATATACCATCCAACTTCCAGAGATGCTTCCAAGTCTCACGTTTAGCAATATCACTTGAAGTATCTTCTTCCTGTCTTCGAATAGATTCGTACATGGATTTAGAGAACACCCCATTTCTTGCACAAGTCCAGATCAACTGGTCCTGTCCATCCCCTTCACTTAGGTCAAGTTCTATGATAGTGAATGCTTCTTTGGTAGGGAATACGAAGTTGATCAAAGTTGCGTTCCATCTCCAAGGTTCTGGTAGAATTAAGTCTCGAACCAGCGTCGGGCTATTAGGAGGAAGGCTCTCCCCATTAATTCTGAAGCCCGGAAGAGAGGGAAGCCAAGGATCATCCTGAATCTTGAGCCACCATCCACGAATCTTCCAGCATCTGCAAGGTTGAAGAAGGTTGCAAACTGCTAGCATACTCGTCCACGTAGGGGATGCTAGTTTCAGATTTTGCACAGACCATAAAGAATTGTTATGTGAATACATACCTCATAGAATATGTGACCATAGTTGATAAGGATTCTCGAGGAATCTCCAAATAAGTTTTTCAATCGGAGAGTCATTCACCCATTTGGATTTCCTGAATCCCAATCCTCCTTCCTGTTTAGGATTGACAAATTTCCTCCATGCAAGGAAATTGAGCTTCCTCTCTTCACTGCCCCCTCCCCACCAAAGTTTATTTGTAACTAATCCAATCTGGAAGTAACAGAGAATGGGAACCTATATGCAGTCATGTAGAAGATTGGAATTGATCTTATAGTGGATTTGATAAGCATGGATCTCCCCGCATGGGATCTAGAGTTTAGTCTTCCATCCCTGCAAACTGGAAGTGCACTTGGTGATAAGGGATGAGTATGTATCATGTTTGGATTTGTCCTTAAGTAGAGGATGCCCTATATAGTTGTCGTCATTCTTCATAGATGAAATATGGAGTAAACTAGCAAGGTGGCTTTGATCTTCAATAAAAGTTGATTTACTGAAGTGTATGCTTGATTTCTGAAAATTAATCATCTGTCCCAACCATGCAGAGTATTTATTCAGTATTTCCTGCACATACTGCAAAGAGGAGGTATTTCTTTACCAAAAATAAATAAGTCGTCCGCAAAAAGCAAGTGAGAAACATGAGGGGTGTATCTGTTAATCCTAAACCCATGGAACAAATCATTTCGTTCATAGCAGAAGAATAGGCGAGATAAAATCTCACTAAGTAGGATGAAAATATAAACCATAAAGATGATTGAGGGGCAAGACTTTGTTTTCCTTCAATGTTTGATGGACCCAGGGAAGATACTCGTGGAGGACGGGTCTGAAGAGTACTTCTTAAAGCCTCAGTTCCTATTTGGGGATAGGGTGAACCATAAAGATGATACGAAGCTAACATTTTGAGAGGAATGGTACTTTAAAGCTAACAATTTAAAGATGCACATCTCCAAGATTGTATGTTAGTTTCCACTTTTGGCCTTCACATGCCTGGCCTCGAAGAGGAACATGGACTAGGAGCTTACTTCTACTCAAGGCGGGATGCTGAACGGTCATTTTAAAATCCAGACGAGTACTGATCATAGGGACACATTTGGATACGCCCGAGATGGACCCTCTTACTCCCTACGGGTGTTACATCCCGGTAGTCTAGTTAGTGAGGTGGCTCCGAATTTTTTGGCCTTTGGTGCATCCATTTTTGCGAACCATATTTTGGAGAATAATCTTTCCTATATATCGGGTTCTATTCGAGGGACTAGCTGCATTCATATTGATCATGAATGAAGTGATCTGACCATGTGGATTCTTATAACGTATAAGGCAGACCTGAGAAACCTGGGGCTGTCCTATGCTCTTAGGGCTACTTAGTACAGGGTGGAGGTGAACCACCATATATTCTTTGCTCTAATTAAAATATATAATTGCCTTTCTGGAACGTTCTTTACGCCGGAAAGATAGATGGGCCTGGCTCTTCATGGGATGTAAGAAATCTCCAAGCTTCCGTAGGGCACCGAGCCGTTCGAGGAGTATGCCCCTTGCAATGAGGAGCTTACAGCCTTGGAGGCGAAAGAGCCCAAAATGATGGTCGTATATAAAGAACTACTGTGTCACCACCAAGTAGGTCATCGCTTGGACAAGACGGGGGCTTTTCCTAACGTTACCATCTGAAAAAAGTATCTTTTCATGGAGCATCATATGGGAGATGAGAATGTCTACTTTACCACTCGCTAGGCCTCCTCACCGGTGGCTATACAAGCTTTGACTTTGAACGAAAAGATCCCCAAGGTGGATGCGTCCAGGGAGCCGAACCCTAAAATTTATAGCTATTTTACCCTTGACATGTTCGAGTTGTCCCCAAAAGCGACGATGGCGGGCTATTTGATGATGTGGCTTCACAACTGCATGGTTCTGGGTGGCTCAGGATCTCTTGAAAGAGTGAGTAAGAACCTTATTCTGCCGGCCGTGAAGCTCGTTTTCGGACACACACTAGCTCTCCTCCCTGTAATCGTTTGCAACATCCACCGTAGGTTGTGAGAGTTCGTGGGAAAGTTGACACCGAAAGGAGGAAACCAAGGTGACTTCCCTCAGGTTGAGTTGCCCTACCACTATTTGATGGGTTGGTTAATTTTATACCTCCCTGGTGTAATAAACCCCGGTATGCAGGAGGACACCCATGAGGGGGACGCCTTCTTCGTCGCTACCGTTGGATGGAGTGGCTCCATTCAGGTACGCCCATTTGCCGGAAGGTATTGAGTCATATGAATTGCTATGACTTCTTTGTAGTACCTCCCTATTACGCGGGTTTTACCGAAGGTGAAGATCTTAAGGATATTAGGACCGTGTCTTCTGGTCTACTGAGGAATTCTTTCTAATGGTTACTGTTGATTCGGCCCTCCCACTTGGTGTACCGGAACAAAGATAAAGTATACTTGGAGCCGTATCTCCCAAGCCGATTCGCTCATTAATTCGGTTATAACCAGTTGTTGTTAAGTACCCCAAGCTCAAGTCTGGGGTACATGGGGTATTTACTTGATGGAGCCCAGGCTTGGCAGTATTACAATGCCGGGTGTACCAAAGCGTGGTTCACAGCACCCTTGCGGAGGTCTGAAACTCACATTCTGTATGCAGTTGTGAAATTTTATTGTTCAGCAAATAACTTATCTCTAGGCTACGACTGAGAGGAGAGTTTTATTACTGGGACCAAGTTGGCCGCGTCACGAGATGTCACCCAGAGAGCCCGGTCCTACCGACCTCATGGAGCCCCTTCGGAGCCCCAAGGTGAGGACCTATCCACGGAGCCGACCGTTGTGGTTTTGTAGCGACGGTCTATGATCAAGGCACGTACTCCGGTTCCCAAGCGAAGAAAGAAAGCTGTCATTTCTAAGAAGACGGGGATAGTGCGACCTACTCCCCCGCCCATTAAAAGGACTGGAGGACAGTCCTCAGTATCAGATTTGTCGGTATTAGCGCCATATCCTATGTCTTCATTTCTCTGGTCTTTTTCCTTAACCAGTTTGTGCTATTGACTTTCTTCCCATTTTATGCAGGCGGTCACCGCTAAGACTAAGCGTGCCAAGCTGTGGTTGAGCCAAACTCCCCCTTCTCCAGATGAGGATGTGGAAGTGGTAGTTAGTCCTCCCAAGAAACCCATACCCGAGGATTCTGCCCTTGAGGGCCCTACCCTTTAGGAACCTATCCTAGAGGTGCCCTTGGCTGGGAAATTTGATGATTGGGACAGCCCGTTGGACGAGGACGTTTCGATCGATGGAAATCAATCGTTTGACTTCGTAAAGGTTAATTTCTCTAATCTGATGGCCAATTATGATGCTGGGGGTGATCACTCAGGGCAACCGGTTCCTTCGGGTGTGTCCCCTCTGGCTTACTTGTTAGATGAACCTTTTTTGCTTCGCTTTTCTACCCTTATCAGGAAGGTGGCTAAAATTATGGCAAATTTTGTAGGCACCCCTTAAGTAGGTTCATTGAGCAGAGAGGAAGGTGATGCCAGGGAGGTAGAAGATGAGGAGCCTCGTGCTCCCTTGTAGGGATCAAACTTGACACTTGCTGAGTTGGAGGGGAGGATACCTAGACCCTAAGGGAACCTGGTTTGGTGTCAATTCCTCTGGATGTCAGCACTGAAGTGACATCTTCCGTCGTGTTTCCTATAGCAGGACATGCGGCATAAACAGAGGCTTTGATTGAGACTCCAGTTGTGAGGGCGCCCGAACATGATCTTGGTCCAGAAGGAACCGAAGAGGTGACAACCATGTAGCCTTTTGGTATAGTGATGGGGCCAGGTCTGGCAAGAGCTGACGAGGTAATGGCCATGCAGCCTTTTGGTACAGTGACAGGGCCAACATAGGTGGTTGAACGGCCTTCGGCTTCTTCAAGCGAGTAGAAGATTGAGTTTATACTTGTTATAACCTTTTTAATTGCTGATTTTGCTTTATTTTTGTTATGGCTACTATCTCAGTACTAGTCGCGACATCTTTCTTTGCGGGACCTTCCTCTATAATGCCTCCTATGAGTCCGCTGACCCAGGATGAGGTAGATGACTTTGCAAAATTCTCTATTGAGACTTTTTATAACATCCTGAAGCGAGGGGATTCCGGTGTCCTAGAAAAGGGTTGACCTTTTACTGTAGCTAAGGCCTCAGCGTTATCTCAGATAAGGATGATCAGAGGCTACCATGGTTATGAGATAACTGCTGATGTTTTGGTGGGGTCCGTGGGTGAGCTGGAGGACCGCCTCGTTGAGCTTATGGGTTTTGACACAACTGGCCTTGCATCTTTAATTGCTGAGGAGAAGAGTAAGTTGACGGCCGAGGTTACGTAGGACAAATTATCTTACTAGCTCCGCAAAGAGATTCTTGACTGCGAAGCGACAGAGGCAAGTGTGAAGGAGTTGGAATTTGCTGCTGCTAAAGAGACTCGTGCCTGTACTCGGGAAACGCTGGACAATCATATGACGGACGTGCGGGCACAAATTGTACAACTTCAGGTGAAAGATGCAAGGCTTGAATCTGACGTCCGTCGTGTGATGGAAGAGGAGCTTATCCTCAACGAACATTCTGACGACAATGCTCGTTACATTGAGAGCCTGGGGGTCCAAATGGCCAACTTGGAGGCCAAGCATGAGAGGCTGGATATTATCCAGAACGAGACTATGCTGTAGTAGGAAGTTGAACGCCGAGCCGCAGATAATGGCTGAGTCCAAGTGGATTCCCTGAGGTGTCGGATTACCGAGCTATGTACTAATTTTAAAGTCTCTTAGTGGTAATAACTCTCCTGTATCTTGTTCTCTTCTATTTTTGACCAGGGTTTCAGGTCCTCTTATGTATCTCTCTTTTATGCGAAAAGAAATAAAGCTTTCATTTTTCTCCATAACTGTGAATATGAATATTATACTAGAGGTAATATGGACGTAGTATAATATTTTGTTGGGAATTTTTGCTGACTCATTACCCAAGGCGCACTTATTATTTAAGTACAGGTAATAGGTTGGAATGACAAACATCATTAGAGGTATTATGGACATGATGATGCATAGTCAGAAAGTAGAAATATTTTGCTTTGAGGTGACAAAGCAAAAGTACCAATAATATCTTGCTCAGAGTTAAATATGGACATGGTAAGGTATTTTTCTGGAGATAAAAAAGAAACGAGTTAG
This sequence comes from Iris macrosiphon, assembly GCA_036927795.1. NCBI lineage: Eukaryota > Viridiplantae > Streptophyta > Magnoliopsida > Asparagales > Iridaceae > Iris > Iris macrosiphon. The sequence goes on from JAYESA010000017.1 coordinate 99,524,743, forward strand.
AGGTAATATGGACATGACTATTTTCTTTTTCTCTACTGGGGAAACATGAATAACTCATAGTTCAGAGGTGATGTGGACTTGAACTACTTGCCTTGGAGAAATTTTGAGGACCTATTATCCATTGCATATTCGGGACTCCCGAGTACGGATAACAAATTTTTATCGCGTACGGCGGAGGCATGCTGGATTACATGTCGGGGAAAAATATAGTACATTAAACTCTTTATTGAGAAAGTACATTATCTTTTCTGACGGAATCACATCCTCGTAAGAAGGTACATCGGTGGAAGCCACGACATATTCTTCCAGTTCATCTCCTTTAGTTCCTGTTGCTAATGCTGACGGTGATGGAGCTTTCCTGCAGAGTTTGACTGTCAGAGGTTCTCAATTTTTTACCGCAGAAGAATCTTTGTTTGATGGACGTCCCTGCCTTCGGAGCTTGACTACCAAAGGTTCAGGAGCCTTTCCGCGAAGCTTGACCACGAGAGGAGCAGATATGTGGGCGGAGCGTCCTTTGAGATGGACTCTTAGAGGTTCATCTTGACCCGATCCAACCTTTGCTTCATCTTCAGCGTTGTTGGCTCATTTATCCATGTGGATTTGTTTATACAAGATTGAGTCAGAGTAGTAGGCTTCCACTCCTTTAAAAGAATCAACATCAGCAAATTCCGTCTTGACGATGCCATTTTTGTTAACATATTTTTGGCATTGGTGGAGAGTTGATTGTACGATCATGTACTCGTGTATCCAAGGTTGCCCCAGGAGGATATTATACGACACATCCACATCGATGACGTAGCAAGTCACCTCTGTTTGGAGGCCGCCTATTTGATATTTCAGGCGAATCTTCCTCATAAGATGACTCCTCCTATATTAAAGCCACTGATGGTCGTGTTGGTTGCTGCCAACCGATGCATGGGGATCCCTATGGTCTGGAGCAGACTCTGGAGGATTATGCTGAGAGATGATCCTGGATTAATGTGTATCCGGTCTACCTTGATGGTGCCGATATACCTTGTATAATACAAGGGTCTATCGTGCATGTTATTTTTTAACAACATATCTTGTTGTGAGAACGTGATGTTCGGGATTGCCTCCATCACATTATTGCAGAGGGGATATACAGTGGGATCCTCAGTCGGCGGCTTGACTTGGGCCAGGTAGGAGTCGGCATTCTGTAATATCTCTCTCAGGGCATCACGAATCTCTTTGGAGAGACAAAGTAGCTCGAAGAGTGATAACTTTGATGGGATATTGGCAAGCTGTGCCAATATATCAAAGTTATAAGGCTTTTCTAGCCCTTGAGTTACGTCTGTTTGCCATTAATCCAAGGTCGAAACAAACTTTGTATGTTTAACAAAAAAAGAGTATAAAGAAATCCTAGACATAAAATCTAAGTACAGTTATTTTTCATTCTGGGGAATATGACGATGTAGATCGAGTACTGTAGTGGCTTCATTAGTCCGTTGACGGTCCGACGAGGGAATAAGAATGCTTTCTACTGTTCTTTGTCTTGTTCTTATCTGTATGTATGTCTCCCTGTGCCTAGTGGGTATGCAACCCTCCTATTTATAGCCTTCATGCTGACGGGCTCATGCTCACATGTGCTATGTGCGTACGAATATTGGAGCTGCCACATGTCCATCCTCAATTGGGTGTGGTTGCAACCGTGGACACATGTTATGGTCTAATTGCCACGTGGATTCATTATTGGGATCTGCTGTTACTGAAAATCTGGTCGATTCTCATACTTGGTATGCATGACTTGGTCAGCTTAACACTTGGCTTGTAGAAAATCTTTCCTGTTGTAACAGAAAGATCTTGACTTGAGGAGCGCTTCCATATTAAAAGCATGGATTCTACGATGCATAGGGCCAGAGACACATGGAGTCAGAGACGCATGGAACACATAGAGTCTAGGACATATGGGGCCAGAGACGCATGAGATACATAGAGTCTGGGGCACATGAGACCAAAGACGCATGAAACTATCTCTCATACACGTGGCATTGTACGACTGCATAATGACAAAGGTAAATATGGTGGTGACTGACGCTCTGACACCAACTATCAGCCTCAGAATAAAGTCATTTCAGAGCATCATTGTTATCATAGTCAAAAATGCTCTGACTTGAATGAGGTGACATTATGCATCTAACTAGCCATTTGCCATTTGTGTTTTGACGCATGTACTTTAGTTTCTTAACACATGAGGGCTGAGGCATATAGGCACTTCTGAGATTTTTTATGCTTGATTTTTTATGCTTCTACAAGACCCCCTTCAACGTTTTCAAACTGACAAGTTTGGAATACTTTGACTAAGAAGCATGGAAAAAGGATCTTCTGAACGCATGAGCTATCTGTCGCGTGGAGGTCCTTCAGCTGTCTTTGACGCATGCGCTTGTTGTCGCATGGACGGGTCTACCACGTTGTTAAATCTATATTAAATGCCAAGATTTTGGTTCGATCTTCAAACGAATCTCTTGGTGTTCTGAGCCGCCGTTTGATCCGTTTGCCGGGTGACAATTTCCAAGGAGTTGAAAGTGGATCACATAAATTGAGGTATCAGATTCATTCCCATAACTGCTTGGTTCATTTCCTTGATCCTCCCACGTGACTTTGGAGCCAATAAATAGGCTACCCAGGGAGGAGAGAGAGGGGGTCATTTCTTCTGCTCCTTCTTTCTTCAAAAAAAAGTTGAAGGTTCTCTCTTTGTTTAAGGAGTCTGACAAAAATCAGTAGGACCCGTGGCCGCCTGATGCTGTCCTCATAACAGGAGGTATGAGGGTGTTTCAGCCTTTACTTTATGATGTCCGGGACGCAGAGACACGTTACGGCTTATCACATGGATTAAGAGATATGCGTGGCCTTTCCTCTGGGCTTTGCCGCATGGATGAAGGGTCATCTAGAATTATGCGTGGGCTCCTGACATGACCAGTCGTATGATAAGTCGTCTAGACCAGGCGTAACTTTTTTGTATGCTGATGATGTGCGTTCTTTTTGTGCAGGTTTTTGTCGTCCCTTGTGCTTCCTATAATGGAGCATGGAAGGATATCATATCATCCGTTGTTCGTGAAAAAGACCAACTTTATGTGACGGTTCGCCAAGAACTGATCCAGGAGACAAGGGTGAACGCTTGTCGTTGCAAGTAGAATCGTCCTTGTTTATGCAACATGCTAGCTGCGTATCTCAATTTTATGTGGCCCTGCTACCGGTTGGGAGCCTGCGACACTGATTACTGGATTTTGATTGATTGCCATTCCTTGCGTCTAGTCTTTCCGCGTGGCCGAGGAGTGCCTACCGGTTGGTACCCGCTTTTGTTTCATTGTCGACGTTGTTACCACCCTTGTCTTGGCAGAATTGCTTATATAGGATTGAGTCAGAGTAATATGCCTTGACCCCTGTAAACACCCTAAATTTTTGAGAATATTTTTAAGATGAGTTATTACGAATTTTGGTATTTTCTGGAATTTAAGGCGAAGATGATTATGATTTAAAGAATTTTCAGTGTGACCAAATAATGTCAAATTATTCTGGAAATAATAAATTATGATGCACCATAGAAAACCGGACCTACAGTATTTTTTGGTGAATTATTTGGACCCCGGAAATGAGTTTTAAGCTTAAAAGAGCTATTGGATTTCTAAGCCGAACCAAACCACCTTCGAGAACCCGACCCGTTGGCTGAACCCTACCCGCATGTATACTGTACCAGCTTTATAGGTTGACCTAGGGATCTGTTCTGTCACCCCTCTCATCCAGCATCATCCGCCGACTCCCCTTGCCGATCATTGCCGCCGCCTTCCGCCGGGTTGCTCAGCCGACCGTACCCTCCCCCGAATCCAGCGTCCCCGACCGGCGGTTCTCCCCCGCAGTCGACTCGACACCCCGCTCCGCCTGAGAACCCTCGTGCCGACCAACTCCGGTCTGCCGTAGCGCAGCCCTCGACCGGCCGCAGTGCACGCCGCTCCAGCAGCAGCGTCCCCGACCGATCGGAACAGCCCCACCCGCCGGCGGAACTGAGCCCGACCGCTGTACGAATTCCCAGACCGAGCGGAGCCCGCCACGCGGTGTCCCCGACCGAACGTGTCGCGGCGTCGAGTTCCCCGACTTCTCGTAGCCTTGGTGATTCACAGCAGCGTCCCCGCAGAACCCGGACACGTCCAGGATACGAATCCTGGATCGAAGTGACTCACGGACACTTGAAGAACAGAACTCACGGGGCCCTGTACAGGTACTGATTTCTCTCACCTTGCAACTCCGAATTAGTTTTCGTCAGTTGCTATGCGTAGACTGTTTAACCCTCTCGGTGCCCGTGCAACTTTCTCGGTGCATCGCGTCTTGTGGTGATCGCACACCGCGATCCAAAAACAGGAAAAACAATATCCTGTTTCACCCCGGAACTGAGTACGCCCCACCAATCGGGACGACTTGGTCGCACGTGGTCTTTACCGAACCGTGCGCGACGTTGATACGGTCGTGTAGGATTTCGCAAAAGTCGATTCGGAGGTGTGTGCACCCCGGAATCAACGCGTATCCGCCGACGACACCCAGTATTCGTCCTTTCTGGAATATGCTGTAACTTTGTGTACGCACGTCGGATCGAGACAAAACTTGCGCCATCGGACTCGTAGCAATACGCTGGTCCTGTGACCCAAGTTTGGTCCGATTCTGAGAATGTTGACAAAATCACGTATCGTGGGCCCACAGGCTCTACTTGACGGGTGATTTTGAGATCGGCTCATCGGAATCCAATTCTGGAAGTTCCGTTGGGTTCGTATCATCGTTCCTGACTTGTAGACACTGAGTTTGCAGAATTTGGAGACCTTTGACCCTGACACGCTTTTCGGTGCAAAGTGGCCCACATGTGGACCCCGCTTTAATCCGAAAATGACCTTTTTGCCCCTGTGTCCAAATTGGACGTAAGGACAGGCATTTCTAGCTATTTGACATCTTCTGAGACTAGTGGTGATGTTTATTACAGCTTTTGGAGTAGTACCTACCGGATCCACCGATACAGGGACAGTTGTTGGTATTCGGACATCAGGCAAGTGTACCTTGCCCAAACTCTGCAGCTTAGTTATCTATTTTCCTTGCTTTATATATATTACTATACATGCTTAACCTAGGATCGTGTGACGTACTTAGCGTCCGATTATCAGTCGGGTGCCGACACTGTACGCAGTGTTGGGTACGGTCATCTAGAGATGGACATCCGTGACACTTTATATGCTCGTACTTGTCTTATCAAGTACCCTATGACCCAGGACACTTGACACTATTTATGAGACAGGATTTTCTCGAGATATTCATGGTGATTCTGTATAGGATACATGACATGGCCATTATATTCTTAGATACTTTATGACTTGTTGTATTTAGCTATGATCACGCTTGACATGGGCATGAGACGTTATGGTCATGATATGCGTGGTTACATTGGGTGGGGAGAGACACACAGGCTACAGGCTGTATTTATATATATCTTCTATTATTGAGAGGTCGTAGACTCTCGTAGCAGAGCTAGACCCACTACCGGTTATTACCGCTACCGGCTCCCCGACACAGAGCTTGTAGTGGCTCAGCCTGAGTTTTAGTGTTGCTCTCACTTGCATTTCACTTAGATTGGTTACATATTTACCTATTGCTTCATTTAGTTATTTATTTGCTGCACTATTATTTATTTATTGGCATGAGCTTTCTTGTACCTTGCTATGTCCCCTGAGGACCTGGATCCGGATTTTGTCCCCAGGATTTGAGGACGAGATTTATCCCGAGGTATACGGGACTGGAGCAGGAGCTGATTCAGGAGCTGTACCACCATCCGTGGACGAGGTCTTAGCTGAAGACTTTGCCTGAGCATCCATGTTCCATGCTCAGCTTTTATTATTTATTTCAGTCTTTTATTTCTGGTCTGTTGAACCATTGTACTAGATATTTATCGGGTTGTTCCCCGAAGTACTTTGTGAGACTAGATGATGATTTACATTCCTTATTTATCCTGTGGATCATACTTTATATTTTGTGTGGATGAGATTAGTTGTGCCATGATTGTCGTAGACTTGTTTTACAGCTTAAGTATGCCCTGATGGATCCATTAAATTGGGTTGTCCATCGGTGCGTACTGCTGGCCATTGACACGTGTCCAGTCCCTCGGTATTTTGGGACTGGGGCGTGACATAGTTTTTGTGGTGGCCCATGCAGGTCTACGACTAAATTGTTTGGTTTCAACTTAAGGATAGTATAAATCATAGGATCTCATCCATTATTAACCATTTGTTAAACTCTATATCGAACTCGAAATTTGTTACTTGAATTGCATCCTGTATTGATTCCTCTGAGCGTTCTTATAGTTTATCTTTTTTGCAGAGTAATGGATTCCGGGAACAGAGATGATATTCCCTTGGATACGCCGCACGACGCTGTGGTTACTTATGGAGACGGAGTGACACCAGGGGATGGAGGACAAGCATCGCAGAGTGATCAAACCGGACAGCCTAATCCAAGATTCCGGAGAGATGACATCCCACCTCCACCACAGTTCACTCCCCAAATGCCAGTATTCCCGCCAGGACAAGCCATGGACGGGCAACAGATGTTCCAGATGATGTATGCTATGATGCAAGCACAGCAACAGATTCAGCAGGAGGCCCATCGGCAGGAGGCCGAGTATCTGAGGACCAGCCTGGTATCCGTATTGGAGTAGGCAAATCCCCTAACGAGGAGAACATCGACGGGATCTATCACCGACTTCCGTCATCTCAAGCCTCGCACATTTTCTGGTAAAGAAGGGCCAACGAAAGTTCATGAGTGGCTCACCAACATTCAGCATCAGTTGGAAGCCGCTGAACTTCCAAGAGAGAAGTGGATGACTGCCGTCAAAATACAGTTAACTGATAATGCGCATCACTGGTGGTTAGCAGAAGAGAGAAGGCTTGGACAGGACCGAGTCACATGGGAAGAGTTCTCCAGACTCTTCCAAGAGATGTACATTCCAGCAGTCACACGGTCAGAGCTCAGAGACAGGTTCAACCGCCTTATCCAAGGCAACATGTCAGTAGAGGAATACAATGCGGAATTTATTCGCCTGAGTCACTTTGCCCCGAAATTGATCTCGACGGAGGAAGAAAAAGCAGAGAAGTTCTTTGACGGCCTGAAGTTCGAGCTTCAGAGAGTGATTGGATGGGTAGCACCTACCTCTTATACCGATGTCCTTGCAGCGGCCCGACGCTTGGAGCGCATCACCAGGAGGGAGTCTAATCTGAAGAGGCCTATCACGTCAGCACCATCCAGGCCAGCACATGGGGATTCAGCAAAGCGAACCCAGAGGGGTATGCCAGATAGAGCAGCACATAGGGACAGACCTCTTCCTACTTGTCACCACTGCGGCAAGGTAGGACACATTGAGAAGGAATGCAGGCGTAAGTTGGGACTATGTTTGAGCTGCGGATCCAGCCAGCACTTTTCCAGGGACTGTTCCGAACGCAGAGACGGAGCACCAAGACTAGCATTACCTGCACCACGACCAGCAGCAGGAGCCCAGCAGACGGGAGTTGGTGGGGTCAGACCACCAGCCCCAGGAGGGAACCAGCAGAGACCACCCCTGGCACCACAGGCAGCTTTATTCCAGCAGGTTCAGCAGCAGAGAGGTCCAGCTCAGGGACAAGGACATGCATTCCCATTAGCTGTTGAGCAGGAGACTACAGCAGGCGAGGTCATCGCAGGTACTATTCTAGTAGCTTCATTACCAGCTGTAGCATTATTTGATTCTGGAGCATCGTATTCATTTATAGCAGCTAGCTTTGTAGCCACCCATAGAGTAGCTACCGCACCCCTTCCGAAGATGAAGAGGATTCTTACGGGAGGTGGAATTATTCTGGTTAGTGACGTCTGTAGATCATGTTCTGTAGTAGTTTGTGGCAGAGAAATGCGAGCTCAATTTCTGATCTTTTCTATGCCGGATTATGATGTCGTACTTGGTATGGACTGGTTAAGTCAGTACCATGCGACTCTTGATTGCCGACTTGGGCGGGTTATATTTAGACCGCCTGGACATCCAGAATTTGAGTTTACTCGAGGAGCAGTAGAGCAAGGAGTTCAGCCTACTCTTAGGGTACTATCTGTAGAAGAGGAGACAGGTTACCCAAGAGTAATCTCAGAATTTGTGGATGTATTTCCTGATGATCTTTCAGGTTTACCGTCTGATCGGGAAATAGAATTCACAATAGACCTAACTCCAGGAGCAGAGCCTATCACTTCATCAGTCTATCGGTTAGCACCTAAGGAGTTAGTGGAATTGAAGGAACAGTTGATGATCTTTTGGAGAAGGGTTTCATTCGGCCCAGTGTTTCACCTTGGGGAGCACCCATATTATTTGTGCCGAAGAAGGATGGAACGGTACGATTGTGCATTGATTACAGGGCACTAAATGCTGTAACCATCAAGAACAGGTATCCCTTACCACGCATTGATGATCTCTTCGATCAGTTGAGTGGTGCAAGGGTATTTTCGAAGATTGACCTTAGATCCGGCTATCATCAGATCAAGGTGAGGAAAGAAGACATCCCGAAGACAGCTTTCAGGACGAAGTATGGGCATTATGAGTTCTTGGTGATGCCGTTTGGTTTAACCAACGCACCAGCAGTGTTTATGAGCTTGATGAACAGAGTCTTTCATCAGTTCTTGGATAAATTTGTAGTTGTATTCATCGATGACATTCTCATATATTCCAAGAACCATGAAGAGCACGAGAAGCATCTCAGAATCGTGTTAGAGACCTTGAGACAGGAGAAGTTATATGCTAAACTCAGTAAGTGTGAGTTCTGTATGGACAAAGTGCCTTTCTTGGGATACATCATCTCAGGAGAAGGACTTTCAGTAGATCCAGAGAAAGTTGCGGCAATAGAGACTTGGCCTACACCCACATCAGTTGCAGAGGTGAGAAGTTTTCTCGGACTTGCGGGATATTACCGAAGGTTTATAGAGAGTTTCTCGAGGATTGCAGAACCGATGACGAAGCTAACATGGAAGGACCAGGAATTTCTATGGACAGAAGACTGCCAGAAGGCCTTCGAAGAACTGAAGAGAAGATTAACAACAGCACCTGTCTTGACTCTTCCTTCAGGGTTAGGAGGTTTTGTTGTTTACAGTGATGCATCAGGCAGTGGACTAGGATGTGTTTTGATGCAACATGGCAAAGTCATTGCTTATGCGTCAAGACAGCTGAAGGTCCATGAAAAGAACTACCCAACACATGATCTGGAGCTAGCAGCAGTGATATTTGCATTGAAGATATGGAGGCACTATCTTTATGGAGAGAGGGTAGAAATCTTTACAGATCATAAGAGTCTGAAGTATATGTATACTCAGAAGGAGCTTAACATGAGACAGAGACGCTGGCTTGAACTGATGGTAGATTTTGACATCGATCTGCAGTATCATCCGGGAAAGGCGAATGTGGTTGCAGACGCACTCAGCAGGAAGCCTATGGCTTATTTCTTGACGATGCAGCCCGAGTTGTTGAAGGATTTACAGGAGCTACAGATAGAGGTTGTTTTACCAGGACAGAATGGCTTGATGGCTAATCTTTAGATTCAGTCATCACTCGTGGAGAAGATTAAAGAGGCATTGCCCACCGATGCTAGATTCCGAAGACTCAAAGAAAGGACAGAAGTCGGCATACAGACAGGACTTCGCGTTCACGAAGACGGGACATTGAGGTTTGGAAATCGCCTGTATGTCCCAAATAGAGAATTGAGACAGGAGTTAATGACTGAAGCACATAGTTCTATATACTCTGTTCACCCAGAAGGAACCAAGATGTATCGAGACTTGAGACAGTACTACTGGTGGCATGGAATGAAAAGGGAGATTGCAAGGTTTGTGGCCAAATGTTTAGTCTGTCAGCAAGTAAAGGCCGAGCATCAGAGGATTGCAGGTATGTTACAGCCGCTTCCTATACCAGAATGGAAGTGGGAGCACATCACGATGGATTTTGTCACAGGATTTCCGAGGAGCCCCAGCGGAAGAGATGCAGTATGGGTTATCGTGGATAGACTCACTAAATCGGCACACTTCTTGCCATTTAGAGTTGGACAGTCCACAGAGGTACTAGCCGACATGTATATGCGACAAATTGTCAAATTACATGGAGTGCCTGTTAGTATTGTATCGGATCGAGATTCGAGATTTATATCTCATTTTTGGAGAAGCATGCAAGAGAGTCTAGGCACCCGACTCAAATTCAGCATGGCTTACCACCCGCAGACAGATGGCCAATCGGAGCGCACCATTCAGATATTGGAGGACATGTTGAGATCATGTATGCTAGACTTTGGAGGATCTTGGGAAGATCATTTGCACTTAGTAGAGTTCTCCTATAATAACAGTTATCAGGCCAGCATCCAGATGGCACCATTTGAAGCTTTATACGGAAGGAAGTGCAGGTCACCTATATGTTGGAGTGACGTTGGTGAACGTCAACTACTGGGTCCAGAATTGGTCACACAAACAGTGGAGAAGGTGAAGCAGATTCAGAATCACCTACGAGCAGCTCAGGACAGACAGAAGCATTGGACAGATACGCATAGACGTCCCCTAGAGTTCAAGGAAGGAGATCACGTATTCTTGAGGATTTCGCCCACTCGTGGTACTATCAGATTCGGGAGCAGAGGCAAGCTGAGCCCAAGGTATATTGGGCCATTTGACATCCTCGAGCGTGTTGGTGAGGTGGCTTATCGGCTTGCATTACCTCCATCTTTAGAGGGAGTGCATGACGTATTCTACGTCTCACAGCTGCGAAGGTACGTGACCGACCCAAGTCACGTAGTCGATCATTCAGAGATCGCAGTAGGCCCAAGCTTGAGATACGAAGAACACCCAGTTGGCATCCTCGACGTCAGTGAGAAGACATTGCGGGGACAGACAATCCGATTGGTTCGCGTAGCATGGAAACATCATTCCCCTGGAGAATCGACTTGGGAGCGAGAAGATAGTATGCGCCAGCGATACCCCCACTTGTTCGAGGAGGCAGTTGTAAACTAAGCAACCTTGTATTTCCATAATTCTTTTTGGTAGCTTATTCTTTGATTGCGAGGACGCAATCCTTTTAAGGAGGGAAGATTGTAAATACCCTGAATTTTTGAGAATATTTTAAAGATGAGTTATTACGAATTTTGGTATTTTCTGGAATTTAAGGCGAAGATGATTGTGATTTAAAGAATTTTCAGTGTGACCAAATGATGTCAAATTATTCTGGAAATAATAAATTATGATGCACCATAGAAAACCGGACCTACAGTATTTTTCAGTGAATTATTTGGACCCCGGAAATGAGTTTTAAGCTTAAAAGAGCTATTGGATTTCTAAGCCGAACCAAACCACCTTCGAGAACCCGACCCGTTGGCTGAACCCTACCTGCATGTATACTGTAGCAGCTTTATAGGTTGACCTAGGGATCTGTGCCGTCACCCCTCTCATCCAGCATCATCCGTCTACTCCCCTTGCCGATCATTGCCGCCGCCTTCCGCCGGGTTGCTCAGCCGACCGTACCCTCCCCCGAATCCAGCGTCCCCGACCGACGGCTCTCCCCCGCAGTCGACTCGGCACCCCGCTCCGCCTGAGAACCCTCGCGCCGACCAACTCCGGTCTGCCGTAGCGCAGCCCTCGACCGGCCGCAGTGCACGCCGCTCCAGCAGCAGCGTCCCTGACCGATCGGAACAGCCCCACCCGCCGGCGGAACTGAGCCCGACCGCTGTGCGAATTCCCAGACCGAGCGGAGCCCGCCACACGGTGTCCCCGACCGGACATGTCGCGGTGTCGAGTTCCCCGACTTCTCGTAGCCATGGTGATTCACAGCAGGGTCCCCGCAGAACCCGGACACGTCCAGGATACGAATCCTGAATCGAAGTGACTCACGGACACTTGAAGAACAGAACTCACGGGGCCCTGTACAGGTACTAATTTCTCTCACCTTGCAACTCCGAATTAGTTTTTGTCAGTTGCTATGCGTAGACTGTTTAACCCTCTCGGTGCCCGTGCAACTCGCTCGGTGCATCGCGTCTTGTGGTGATCGCACACCGCGATCCAAAAACAGGAAAAACAACACCCTGTTTCACCCCGGAACTGAGTACGCCCCGCCAATCGGGACGACTTGGTTGCACGCGGTCTTTACCGAACCGTGCGCGACGTTGATACGGTCGTGTAGGATTTCGCAGAAGTCGATTCGGAGGTGTGTGCACCCCGGAATCAACGCGTATCCGCCGACGACACCCAGTATCCATCCTTTCTGGAACACGCTGTAACTTTGTGTACGCACGTCGGATCGAGACAAAACTTGCGCCATCGGACTCGTAGCAATACGCTGGTCCTGTGACCCAAGTTTGGTCCGATTCCTAGAACATTGACAAAATCACGTATCGTGGGCCCACAGGCTCCACTTGACGGGTGATTTTGAGATCGGCTCATCGGAATCCAATTCTGGAAGTTCCGTTGGGTTCGTATCATCGTTCCTGACTTGTAGACACTGAGTTTGCAGAATTTGGAGACCTTTGACCCTGACACGCTTTTCGGTGCAAAGTGGCCCACATGTGGACCCCGCTTTAATCCGAAAATGACCTTTTTGCCCCTGTGTCCAAATTGGACGTAAGGACAGGCATTTCTAGCTATTTGACATCTTCTGAGACTAGTGGTGATGTTTATTACAGCTTTTGGAGTAGTACCTACCGGATCCACCGATACAGGGACAGTTGTTGGTATTCGGACATCAGGCAAGTGTACCTTGCCCAAACTCTGCAGCTTAGTTATCTATTTTCCTTGCTTTATATATATTACTGTATATGCTTAACCTAGGACCGTGTGACGTACTTAGCGTCCGATTATCAGTCGGGTGCCGACACTGTACGCAGTGTTGGGTACGGTCATCTAGAGATGGACATCCGTGACACTTTATATGCTCGTACTTGTCTTATCAAGTACCCTATGACCCAGGACACTTGACACTATTCATGAGACAGGATTTTCCTGAGATATTTGTGGTGATTCTGTATAGGATACAGGACATGGCCATTATATTCTTAGATACTTTATGACTTGTTGCATTTAGCTATGATCACGCTTGACATGGGCATGAGACGTTATGGTCATGATATGCGTGGTTACATTGGATGGGGAGAGACACATAGGCTACAGGCTGTATTTATATATATCTTCTATTATTGAGAGGTCGTAGACTCTCGTAGCAGAGCTAGACCTACTACCGGTTATTACCGCTACCGGCTCCCCGACACAGAGCTTGTAGTGGCTCAGCCTGAGTTTTAGTGTTGCTCTCACTTGCATTTCACTTAGATTGGTTACATATTTACCTATTGCTTCATTTAGTTATTTATTTGCTGCACTGTTATTTATTTATTGGCATGAGCTTTCTTGTACCTTGCTATGTCCCCTGAGGACCTGGATCCGGATTTTGTCCCCAGGATTTGAGGACGAGATTTATCCCGAGGTATACGGGACTGGAGCAGGAGCTGATTCAGGAGCTGTACCACCATCCATGGATGAGGTCTTAGCTGAAGACTTTGCCTGAGCATCCATGTTCCATGCTCAGCTTTTATTATTTATTTCAGTCTTTTATTTCTGGTCTGTTGAACCATTGTACTAGATATTTATCGGGTTGTTCCCCGAAGTACTTTGTGAGACTAGATGATGATTTACATTCCTTATTTATCCTGTGGATCATACTTTATATTTTGTGTGGATGAGATTAGTTGTGCCATGATTGTCGTAGACTTGTTTTACAGCTTAAGTATGCCCTGATGGATCCATTAAATTGGGTTGTCCATCGGTGCGTACTGCTGGCCATTGACACGCGTCCAGTCCCTCGGTATTTTGGGACTGGGGTGTGACAACCCCTTTGAATGGATCGACATCGGCAAACTCTGTTCTGACGGTGCCGTGATCGTCCATATACTTCATAATTGGTGCAGAGTAGATGGTACAATAATGTACTAATGTATCCATGGACTTCACAACAAGACATTGTAGGACAAGTCCACGTATATGACGTAGCAAGTGACCTCAGTTCGTAGATCGCCGATCTGATACTTCAGGTGAATCTTCCCGAGTGGATAGCTCCTTCCAACATTGAAGTCGCTGATGGTGGTATTGGTTGCTGCCAACTGGTGCATTAGATTTCTAAGGGTCTGAAGTAGACTGTGCGGGATAATACTGATAGAAGAACCAGGGTCAATGTGCATTAGGTCCACTTTAATAGCCTTGATGTACTCTGTATAGTACAGAGGGCGATCGTGCCTATTGTTCTTCAGCAACATATCCTGTTGCGAGAACGTGATGTTGGGTATTTCCTCCATCACATTGTTGCAGTGGGTGCATGCAGCGGGGTCCTTGGACGGTGGCTTGACCTGGGCCAGGTAAGTGTCGACGTTCTACAACGCCTTGCTTAGAGCATTCCGGGTGTCTTTGGAGAGACAGAGGAGCTCAAAGGGTGATAGTTTAGCTGGAGTATTTGCGAGTTGCGCCAATATATCACAGTTGTAGGGCTTCTCTAGCCCCTGTGATGTATCCTTCCATAAAGGCTTGTCAAAGCGAGTCTGCTTTTGTTTGTCTATAGTGGGAGGCTGAGACAGACCAGGATTCGATGCGCCAGGTACGATGGTTGGCGGTATAACATTTTTGGGTGCATCATAGTTGTGCTGGTAGGCCAGTCCCGACCTTGTCTCTCCTGCCACAGCTTCCTCGGTAGAAGGAGAAACCATGTGGCAAGCTTTAGACTTCTTTTATTTGGACTTAGTGACAGAGGGTACTGCTTGCTCTATCACGTCCTGGACGAGATCTGGGTGAATCCACATGACCTCACCCCGAGGTGTGCTAAGAGGTACCAGTCCGACTGCTTGGTTGATAGATGGAGGGAGTTTAACAACCTCCTTTGTTGCCCTCGGGATCGGGACAACACTATCTTGGGCCTCCGTTACTGGGAATGTCACTACCCCATTTCAAGAGCAGGGTATTTTTTTTTAATTTGGTTAATTGTGTATTTATCATAAATATTTGTATTTGTATTTAATTGTTGGTTGTATTATTTTTTTATTAGTTATTTTAGTATTTTGGCTAGCTTGGACCCATGTCAGACCCTAGTGGACCCATGTCAGACCCAACCAAGACCCTTGTTAGACTTATTTCTTGGCTTAGAATAGTTATTTATATTTTAATTAGTTAGTTAGAGTAATTAGGGATTTATTAGAGTGCTTTTGGAACCCCAAACCCTATTTTGGATGACTTAATTTGGAGGACATTTTAGTCATTTCACTTAACCTAAACCCAAACCCTAACCCATTTTCCTACTTAGCCGATCAAGACCAGCAGCTCCCCCTCCCTTTCACTTCACTTCTTCTTCTTCTTCTTCTTCTTCTTCTTCTTCTTCTTCTCCACTCTTTTCCTCTTCTTCCTTCTTCCAATTTTCACATTCCAAGTAAGTTTTCTCCTCTTTTCTCTCTTCTTTCTTCTATTTTCTTTCATCAATGCAACCCTAACCCTTTGCTTTCCCCTAACCTAGGTGTCTAGAGCTTAGAATTGGTGTTGGAGCTTGGGTTGGAAGCTTGGTGTGGTGAATTTGAGGCTTTTTGGAGACTTTGGCTTGGGATTCCAACTCCCAAGAGGTAAACCCTGATTTTCCCCCTTGTTATTACTCTAATATAGTGTAATTAATAGTTTAGAAAATTCCTAGACCTTAGGGCTACCCGTGGGAGGAAGTTGGAGCTTGTTTGGATGTGTTTGGAGACTTTGACATTACGTTTTGTGTCAATTTTGGGTAAAATCCGGGATTGGCCCAATTTTTGGTGTTGCCCTAGGTTAGACGGACCTAGGTAGACGTGCTTGGGTGTCTTGAGGATAAGTACGTGTCTCCGTTCGGACACATGAGATCGTGTCGCGGAGATTTGGGTGTTTCGGGCGATTTGGAGTTTTTCGTCTCCGTTCGGACGCATTTTTACCACGGACCTAGAATCGGAGAGTTAGCATTTTTTCTAGGATCTAGACATCGATTAGAACTTGTGGATAAATTTTGGGCCGATTCCGAGTAGGTTTGGTGTACGTTTCACGAGGTTTTGCTAACCGCACTCCACGTGTTCGTCGAAATAACCGAATGGCCATTTCGACTTGGTTTCTAGGTTTCGGGCTTGTACGCGCGTTAATTTAGCTTCGGGGAGTGTGTGCTAGAGTTCTTGAGTATATATTTATATATATATATATGTGTGTGTTTTTGTGTTAGTGGGTGGGTGCGGTTGAGTGTGTGTAGTTATGTGGTTGTGT
>JAYESA010000017.1:99543562-99583562 GCA_036927795.1 Iris macrosiphon
AGGCGAATCATCGCTAAGGTGGGTGGCTACGGTGAACTTGTCTTTGCTTAGCCAGCACACATAAAATCTAGAATATTTATGCCAGTCGCTAGGTGATTCATCCCCTGCATGCTAATAAATTCAACGCACCTAGCTAAGAGAATAATCCCAACTCATATTGCTTATGCTAGAAAATGGAAATGAAATATTACTTATATATATGTTCAGACCCTCGCATGCCAAGTCCCTTACGGTTTCAACTCTCGGCTTACCTTCGGGTCCGAGCAAACGTGTCTGCTTATGTTCCTTAGAAACGCATGCTTATCTGCTTGTATGTTGCCTTGTTTTCATCCAAACCCCGGAAGACTACTAAGTAGTCGTTCCGTGCCTGAACGAACCTGCAAGTATCCGTGTTCACACGTTCTCGTGTACTCCTGTTCTCGTGTACTCATGTAGCCTGTTGGCAAAATAAAAAATTACGTACTCACGTAGCCTGCTTGGCGAAACTCACGTAGCCTGCTTGGCGAAATAATGGAATTGGAAAAGAAACCAAATAAGTGCATGTCGCGGACAACTCGAAAACGAGGTATAGTTCCACGGACGGTTCTGGGGCACTGGGGCCGATCCGATCCGGATGGAACTCACGGTTCAGTCTCACATTCTTGGACGTGATGGTTTGTAGCACTCACGTTCTTGGCTGTATTCCATCCTCGTCATAGACTGAATGCACGTATAGTCTCACGTTTGGGAAAGAACTCATGCAACCTTCATGTACGAGCTGGGTGGTGTCTCCGGTAACGTTGCGCCACCTTCGCAGATTAAGGTTGATAGTTCTTGTCCTAGGATAGGGTGGTTTGTAATGCTCATGTTCCTTGGTTACATTCCATCCTTATCATTGACTAGAATGGTCCTTAATGGCTATGCCAGCGACTCATGTTCATATAGATAAGTCATCATCGCTTAGCGGCTATCCGCGTACGAGTCACTGTATTGCATCGATGAACAACTAAACACCTGAACGATCATGTTAAAATGACTCTTGTGTTTGCATATGTTATTGCCCCTGAATGCTTATACTTGCCCGTGCATGAATTTATAATATTTGCCTTGGACAGGGAATGCTAAATGGTAAATCTCACCGTGTTTCCTCTCATGTTGCACGGCGCACTGCCCGACACGAGTTAGGCTATTCAATATTTGCATAAAACTGATCCTAAGGCAACTAGAAAGACAACTTAATAGTTGGTGCACGGAACCTGTATTTATGTGTTTGGATTTGTCGAGCGGGCGAGTAGCTTCCCCACCAGTGCATTCAATGTACTGATAATCCACCAGTTTGTATGGAGGGTGCGGGAGAACCTCGTTCGATGCGGATGCCTCCATCGTGCGTGCTAAGGTGTGAAGATCACTCCGAAGCAACGGTGCATCCGGAACCGAAGCACATATACAAGACATAATGTTATGAACATTGCCTGAACATCGCTTGTACAATCATTCCACAATTGTAGCCACTTGGCACGCTTTTACTGTTTCAGAGAGAGAGGCTTGAGCGAATTGTAATCTCGGCTATACGTCGCCTGTAACACATGTTATATCAATAAAAGAGCTTGCTTTACTTTAACTTGTGTTTCAATGCTTCCGCTATATTGTCAACTCAGTGAACTCGTTATCGATCGCCTATGCATTCATGACTCCTCTGCACTCGGACAATCTGTGCGACTCTGTGTCTTAGAACTCTTACCGCCAGCCAATGAACTACGGCCTTGTACGGGCGTGGCTCACGCTCGTGCGACATCACGCCCGGATGCGTCAAGCGATCGTTCCGCGGGAGCGCTAGTGAGGGTGATTCCCGCCTAGCGGGGATGACTGATTAGCCCGTGGGAGATCGGGGCGTGACATAGTGGTATCAGAGCCTGGCTTCTACGCCTTTGGACATCATTTCGATTATCACAGTTTTGAAAGCTCGTTCGTGGGTTATGTGCACGCTCTCTCTCATTGCCTCGATGGGATATTCCAACAATAAGTCTAAATACTTTCAAAATATGTTTTGAATGATATGCTTGCTTGTATGATTGTGTGCTACGAGTGGCCTTTGTGCCAACCTGTGCGAACCCTTGAGATTATCGCTAGTAGCTTGTCCGATTTCACTAACTCTAAGTTTGGTTGAATGCATCTATTCGAGGGACGCCTTGAACTTGTGCACCATCCAAGACTTAAGAAAAGTGAAACTCGAGTGCTAAGACTTCGCTATCACTAAGTTGGTTGACGTGCTCACGCTAGAAGTGCACTTCGAAAGTGCGAACGATCCAGTCTAAGCGATATGCTGATTTCGATGCTTGTGCAAGTGAATATCCAAATGAACAAGTACAACGACTTGTCTAGGATTGCCTCAACCCTAGATTACTGCTTGTCCTCAGTAAGTCTCGAGGACGAGACTTTTTCTGAGTTGGGTAGGATGTAACACCCCGTTCCGCTCAAGCGGACTGCTGTCTCAATCGGCAATAGTGCATGTCCCAACCCGCTTTGCCTCAAACAAGTAGCAAAGGATATCCAGACTTGCCCCTACAGGAATCCCGGCTTAGGCTTTCAGAGGCTCGCTTGACGTATCGCTCTACCGAGGTGAATCATCGCTAAGGTGGGTGTCTACGGTGAACTTGTCTTTGCTTAGCCAGCACACATAAAATCTAGAATATTTATGCTAGTCGCTAGGTGATTCATCCCCTGCATGCTAATGAATTCAATGCACCTAGCTAAGGGAATAATCCCAACTCATATTGCTTATGCTAGAACATGGAAATGAAATATTACTTATATATATGTTCAGACCCTCGCATGTCAAGTCCCTTACGGTTTCAACTCTTGGCTTACCTTCGGGTCCGAGCAAATTTGTCTGCTTATGTTCCTTAGAAATGCATGCTTGTCTGCTTGTATGTTGCCTTATTTTCATCCAAACTCCGATAGACTACTAAGTAGTCATTCCGTGCCTGAACGAACCTGCAAGTATCCGTGTTCACATGTTCTCGTGTACTCCTGTTCTCGTGTACTCATGTAGCCTGTTGGCGAAATAAAAAATCACGTACTCACGTAGCCTGCTTGGCGAAACTCACATAGCCTGCTTGGCAAAATAATGGAATTAGAAAAGAAACCAAATAAGTGCATGTCGCAGATAACTCGAAAACGAGGTATAGTTCCACGGACGGTTCCGGGGCACTGGGGCCGATCCGATCCGGATGGAACTCACGGTTCAGTCTCACGTTCTTGGACGGGATAGTTTATAGCGCTCACATTCTTGGCTGCATTCCATCCTTATCATAGACTGAATGCATGTATAGTCTCACGTTTGGGAAAGAACTCATGCAGCCTTCATGTACGAGCTGGGTGGTGTCTCCGGTAACGTTGCGCCACCTTCACAGATTAAGGCTGATAGTTCTTGTCCTAGGACAGGGTGGTTTGTAATGCTCACGTTCCTTGGTTGCATTCCATCCTTGTCATTGACTAGAATGGTCCTTAATGGCTATGCCAGCGACTCATGTTCATATAGATAAGTCATCTTCGCTTAGCGGCTATCCGTGTGCGAGTCACTGCATCGCATCGATGAACAACTAAACACCTGAACGATCATATTAAAATGACTCTCGTGTTTACATATGTTATTGCCCCTGAATGCTTATACTTGCCCGTGCATGAATTTATAATGTTTGCCTTGGATAGGGAAGGCTAAATGGTAAGTCTTACCGTGTTTCCTCTCATGTTGCACGGCTCACTGCCCGACACGAGTTAGGCTATTCAATGTTTGCATAAAACTGATCATAAGGCAACTAGAAAGACAACTTAATAGTTGGTGCACGGAACCTGTATTTACGTGTTTGGATTTGTCGAGCGGGCGAGTAGCTTCCCCACCAGTGCATTTAATGTACTGATAATCCACCAGTTTGTATGCAGGGTGCGGGAGAACCTCGTTCGGTGCGGATGCCTCCTTCGTGCGTGCTAAGGTGTAAAGATTACTCCGAAGCAACGGTGCGTCCGGAACAGAAGCACATATACAAGACATAATATTGTTAACATTGTCTGAACATCGCCTGTACAATCATTCCACAATTGTAGCCACTTGGCATGCTTTTACTGTTTCAGAGAGAGAGGCTTGAGAGAATTGTAATTCGGCTATACACCGCCTGTAACACATGTTATATCAATAAAAGAGCTTGTTTTACTTCAACTTGTGTTTCAATTCTTCCGCTATATTGTCAACTCAGTGAACTCGTTACCGATCGCCTATGCATTCATGACTCCTCTGCACTCGGACAATCTGTGCGACTCTGTGTCTTAGAACTCTTACCGCCAGCCAATGAACTATGGCCTTGTACGGGCGTGGCTCACGCTCGTGCGGCATCATGTCCGGATGGGTCAAGCGATCATTCCGCGGGAGCGCTAGCGAGGGTGATTCCCGCCTAGCGGGGACGCCGATTAGCCCGCGGGAGATCGGGGTGTGACATAGTGGTATCAGAGCCTGGCTTCTATGCCTTTGGACTTCATTTCGATTATCACAGTTTCGAAAGCTCGTTCATGGGTTATGTGCACGCTCTCTCTCAATGCCTCGATGGAATGTTCCAACAATAAGTCTAAATACTTTTAAAATGCGTTTTGAATGATATGCTTGCTTGTATGATTGTGTGCTACGAGTGGCCTTTGTGCCAACCTGTGTGAACCCTTGAGATTATCGCTAGTAGCTTGTCCGATTTCACTAACTCTAAGTTTGGTTGAATGCATCTATTCGAGGGACGCCTTAAACTTGTGCACCATCCAAGACTTAAGAAAAGTGAAACTCGAGTGCTAAGACTTCGCTATCACTAAGCTGGTTGACGTGCTCACACTAGAAGTGCACTTCAAAAGTGCGAACGATCCAGTTTAAGCGATATGCTGATTTCGACGCTTGTACAAGTGAATATCCAAATGAACAAGTACAATGACTTGTCTAGGATTGTCTCAACCCTAGATTACTGCTTGTCCTCAGTAAGTCTCGAGGACGAGACTTTTTCTGAGTTGGGTAGGATGTAATACCCCGTTCCGCTCAAGCGGACTGCCGTCTCAATCGGTAATAGTGCATGTCCCGACCCGCTTTGCCTCAAACAAGAAGCAAAGGATATCCAGACTTGCCCCTACAGGAATCCTGGCTTAGGCTTTCAGAGGCTCGCTTGACGTATCGCTCTACCGAGGTGAATCATCGCTAAGGTGGGTGGCTACGGTGAACTTGTCTTTGCTTAGCCAGTACACATAAAATCTGGAATATTTATGCTAGTCGCTAGGTGATTCATCCCCTGCATGCTAATGAATTCAACGCACCTAGCTAAGGGAATAATCCTAACTTATATTGCTTATGCTAGAACATAGAAATAAAATATTACTTATATATATGTTCAGACCCTCGCATGCCAAGTCCCTTACGGTTTTAACTCTCGGCTTACCTTCGGGTCCGAGCAAACGTGTCTGCTTATGTTCCTTAGAAATGCATGCTTGTCTGCTTGTATGTTATCTTGTTTTCATCCAAACCCCGGAAGACTACTAAGTAGTCGTTCCGTGCCTGAACGAACCTGCAAGTATCCGCGTTCACATGTTCTCGTGTACTCCTGTTCTCGTGTACTCATGTAGCTTGTTGGCAAAATAATAAATCACGTACTCATATAGCCTGCTTGGCAAAACTCACGTAGCCCACTTGGCAAAATAATGGAATTGGAAAAGAAACCAAATAAGTGCATGTCGCGGACAACTCGGAAACGAGGTATAGTTCCCCGGACGGTTCTGGGGCACTGGGGCCGATCCGATCCGGATGGAACTCACGGTTCAGTCTCACGTTCTTGGACGGGATGGTTTGTAGCGCTCACGTTCTTGGCTGCATTCCATCCTCGTCATAGACTGAATGCACGTATAGTCTCACGTTTGGGAAAGAACTCATGCAGCCTTCATGTACGAGCTGGGTGGTGTCTCCGGTAACGTTGTGCCACCTTCGCAGATTAAGGCTGATAGTTCTTGTCCTAGGATAGGGTGGTTTGTAATGCTCACGTTCCTTGGTTGCATTCCATCCTTGTCATTGACTAGAATGGTCCTTAATGGCTATGCCAGCGACTC
Source organism: Iris macrosiphon (assembly GCA_036927795.1). NCBI lineage: Eukaryota > Viridiplantae > Streptophyta > Magnoliopsida > Asparagales > Iridaceae > Iris > Iris macrosiphon. The sequence continues at coordinate 99,549,665 of JAYESA010000017.1, forward strand.
ATGTTCATATAGATAAGTCATCCTCGCTTAGCGGCTATTCGCATGCGAGTCACTGCATCACATTGATGAACAACTAAACACCTGAACGATCATGTTAAAATGACTCTTGTGTTTGCATATGTTAATGCCCCTGAATGGTTATACTTGCCCGTGCATGAATTTATAATATTTGCCTTAGACAGGGAAGGCTAAATGGTAAGTCTTGTCGTATTTTCTCTCATGTTGCACAGCGCACTGCCCGACACGAGTTAGGCTATTCAATGTTTGCATGAAGCTGATCCTAAGGCAACTAGAAAGATAACTTAATAGTTGGTGCACGGAACCTGTATTTACGTGTTTGGATTTGTCGAGCGGGCGAGTAGCTTCTCCACCAGTGCATTTAATATACTGATAATCCACCAGTTTGTATGCAGGGTGCGGGAGAACCTCGTTCGGTACCGATGCCACCTTCGTACGTGCTAAGGTATGAAGATCACTCCGAAGCAATGGTGCGTCCGGAACAGAAGCACATATACAAGACATAATGTTGTGAACATTGCCTGAACATCGCCTGTACAATCATTCCATAATTATAGCCACTTGGCACGCTTTTACTGTTTCAGAGATAGAGACTTGAGCAAATTGTAATCTCGGCTATACGCCGCCTGTAACACATATTATATCAATAAAAGAGCTTGCTTTACTTCAACTTGTGTTTCAATGCTTCTGCTATATTGTCAACTCAGTGAACTCGTTACCGATCGCCTATGCGTTCATGACTCCGCTGCACTCGGACAATCTATGTGACTCTGTGGCTTAGAACTCTTACTGCCAGCCAATGAACCACGGCCTTGCACGGGTGTGGCTCACGCTCGTGCGGCATCACGCCCGGATGGGTCAAGCGATCGTTCCGCAGGAGCGCTGGCGAGGGTGATTCCCGCCTAGTGGGGACGACCGATTAGCCCGCGGGAGATCGGGGCATGACAGCAGGCCGGATCTGTCCACGTCGACAGGAGCCACCCTCGTCGGAGGAAATAGCAGACCAGCGAGCGGACCCCCTCGCTCGGCCGATCAGGTACTCGTTCATTTAACCCTTCAATCGTGTGTCCTATAGTTCTCCTTCGTGTCGTCGTGTCGCACATGAACGTTATCTCTAGTGTTTAAACTAGTTAGAAATGAATGTATGGAAATTGATATTTATTGATATTAATTAATAAATCATTGGTCTAAATTAGTGACCAGTTACCAAGGACAGGTAATTCGGTAGAAACACCTGGATATAAATCCAAGTATGTTCAAACATGGAAAATAGAGACGTGTCCGCACATAACAGAAATCATGGACAACCCGTGACTAGGTAATTATTACCTCGAGACACATGTTAACTGAAGACAGAACACGTGTACACCCTAGCTATATGCACACGTGACGCTGTACTCAAGCAACAGTGAACTCGCGACAATATTCAAGAATAGCATCTTAATCGTATGTAGTTAATGCGTAATATCTGATATCTGTATTGTTGTGTTATATAGTATGTCTAGGGTCTTTGGATCAGCCAGAAGACGCTACAGGAGCCGGCTTTTGGCATTCACCTCTTGAAGACTCAGGCAAGATACCTTGCCATATTTACTGTCTAATTTAAATTATGCGAATGTTGTATTGTATGCTTGTTGTTTTGCTTTATACAACTGTGCGCGTCCGAGATTATCTCGGGTGCACTCGACGGATACGTCGATGATTAGTATACATTGACTTAGTCATTAGCAGACTCACCTCATTGGATGATACCCTGTTATCTGCCAAGACCTGACACTTTCACACGTATTCATAGTGACAAATCTCATGTTGGAATGAGAGTCTGCGTGCTCGACTAGCTATCGCCACGTGTGACATGCATCACAGTTAGCAAGAAATTCAGGACTAATTCAGTATAGAGACTTGGCATTTAGATAAGGGGATATGCGAGTCGATTATTTGACTTGTATATCTACATTGGGCGGGAAGGACGACTAGTAAGCATATGGGACACCCCACTCCTTTACACTGATACAGCACTCGACGGAGTGATACGGACGTATATATATATTACTGATACCACGTTCTATAAAGTGTTGGACGTTACTTGATGACATTGCAGATACCACACTCTATAGAATGTCGGGCGTTACTGTATTCCTGCGCCCGTGTTATAGGGTGCATGTATGGCATATACTAGCCGGTTGCCACGACTGGTGAATTACGTCAGCATATGTCTAGCCTACACCTTTCCATATACTCACAGTTGTCCTCACATTGCATTCACTTAGATGGTTAGCACCCCCTTTATTGTATTTATTTTATTCAGTATTTATATATGGCATATTTCTATGTATCTTGTTACGTCCCTCTGAGGACCTGGTACCTTTCCAGATTTGGACGAGGCTGTCTACCCCACAGTATACGGCCCCGGACAGGAGACGAGATTCGCTACAGCTGAGGAGTTAGAGGTGCAGCCGTCAGAGTTTTCGTGATCACTTGGTAGGCCTTCAGCCTAGATTAGGTGCATCATTATCTAGTCCGAAGATGCCCTAGTCTTATTCTTTTATATATCATTTCAGCACTTTTTCGTCATAGTAGTGGGTTTGTTCCCACCAGACATTACTGGTTGTACTATGATATCTTGAGACTGGTATTATCTTCCAGTAGTTTATTTAGTACTCTTTGTTCTTTATTTTGTGGATGAGATTAGATTACCTGTTATTGACGGATATTGGACATATTAGTATTTTAGGACAGTGTAGCACTCTTCGTGGATCCATTAAATTGGGAAATCTTCGGAGACGTATCAACTGGCTATTGCCACGTAGCCTGGTCCCATATATTTTGGGATTGGGGCGTGATATGGTTTTAGTGGTGGCCCATGCAGGTTGACTTTTTGCTTGTGGTATGGTAACATGCCCAGCGAGCCTGCAATATGATAGAAATTATTAGGTCTCATCCACTTTTGATTCGTCTTTGAACTTCCTTCATACTGCTCCTAAATATCTGTATCCTGTTTGTTGTTCTCATACTCCTTTAATGAAGTCCTATCTCTTGCAGAGAAATGAATTTGCACAATAAATTTGCGCAGTGGACGAGGAACACCCCGTGCCGCGATGCCAGATAACACCACTCATGGAGAGGAGGTACCCCAAGGGCAACCCCCGCTACAGACCCCGCTGATACATTGGCACGAGACATCATAGGGCGATCCTACACCGCAGCCCGAGGGACATACTTCGCAGACAATCCCCACGCAACATTGTGATGGCCAGACTTCTAGAGCTACACCGATGCCGCAGACTGAGAGGTCGACATCTGAAGAGATGCCTACTGCACAGCCAGAGATTCCACTACCACCGCCTCCACCTTATCCACCCCAGATGCCACAGCTAGATGGCCAGCCACAGATGCTTCAGTTCTTCCAGGCAATGATGCAAGCACAGTGGCAGCAGACAGAGATATTGAGACAGAGTCTGATGGCAGTACTAGAGAGGACACCTGTTGTCAAGCCCCAGTCCCAAAATACGTAGGACTAGGAACACGTAAGCATGCCAGCCGTATGGATATGGCAACTCTAATATATGGAAACCAAAATCCACACGTATACTGTAATATGAATATCAATCCACAAGTGGTATAAACATATGTCACAAGTCACAGGGTATAATCTAAATCTTATCCACAGAAAATCAATATAAATAAATAACCAGTATCTATGAAACTAGATCTCAATATAAGTATCTAAGGATGATAGTTGGATGGAAACAAATCCACTACCAACTCGAATGGAAAAGTACAATACAATAAACACAATATAGGAATACCAGCTAACAATCATGTGGCTCGAAGAGAAGACATCCTCGAAACATATGTAACCATCCGAATCTGCGCTCCTGCAATTACTCAAGAACAGATACACCTGGAAGGGGACCAGGTCCTCAGAGGGACGTAACAAGATAAAGAACAATAAGCCAATTTGAATACAGTAAACATGCATAATAGATAAAAAATATGTAAGTACGCTGTACAAAACAATCTATATGAATGCAAATGAGGATAACTTTTTGACGTATGGGAAAGGGTAGGCTACTCGATCTAAATCTCACACTCACACACTTGTCAGGGGACATCATCAGCCGACATACTGCGGGGGTAGCGACCCTCGTGACACCATCAATCGACATACCGTGGGGGTAGCGACCATCAAACATGACTACCATAGTGCGTGCTAGTTACTACGGTTCACCAGAGTGGTTATAGCCCAAACGCCTACTGATTTTTCTCTCATGATACTAATTGTCAAGTGTGTGTCAACATACATATAATAGATAGTAATGACTGAAAGAAAACATACATGCAATGCATATACAGAAATACAATAAATATACAAAAATATAAATAGCATGCAAAAGTACTGTAAGCAATTTGGTAAGGTATCTTGTCTGGTCTGAAAAGGATGAAGTCCCAACTCAAAGCGTCGTCCGATCTACCCGTCACATAAATTAAATAAGTTAGGTTACAAAAGTGGGTAAATAGGTTCCTCCATTTAATCTATTTTAATTCTGAATAAAATAACCTAAAATAGTATTTTAATCTTATTATAATCTGATTTTATTGTTAAACCTTAATTTTGGTCCAAAGAAAGTCAACTTTACGAATTTGTGATCCATGGCACGCAAATCGAGGCAATCCGTTGACCAAAAAGTCAACCAACTCAAATCCTGGATTTGTGAATGGAATCCTATAGATTTTAATACTACATGAACACCATATTCTACGATTTTATAAAATCATAAGTCGATAAAGAGTTATGGCCACAAGGGCGCACAGATGACAGTTTTTAGTGGTTTCCTATTTACGTCTACGTTGCACAAATTTTACAGTAGAATAAACTTATATTTTAAATTCTTGGAAAATACTTTTCTGGAAGTTCATCATGTCAGCTTTCCAAAACTTTAAACGGTTCGTAATTCTGGGTTCGGGATCTCCCGAAATCTCGAAAATACCAAAATACGTCTGATTTCGAACAACTGGCACTTTTAAAATATTCTGGAAAAATAGGTTCTGAAATTATTAAAATAAATTATATAATAAAAAAACTAACCTTGATATAGTTCTAACAAAAAAACTGGAGCGCATTTGAAGTCCGGAGCTAGGAGATATCGTCTTTTTAATTCGTCATAACTAGTAGAAAATGAGGCTGAATTTATGACGAATTTTGACTATTTTTGGACGAAAAAGAGAGGAATTTGGGGAAGAAAAATATGAAAGATGAGGTATTTATAATGATGGACACTACTAAATTAAATACGACTAGGATTGGTTAATTTGGATAGGATTATGATGAATTTAAATAAGGATAGGATATGCATGAAGTTGCTTTCCTAGTAGGTTCATGATTTGAATTAATTTAATTTTTGGATTAAATTTATCTCAATAATTTATAATCTTAAATATAATTAAAGATAATACAAATAATTTATATAATCTTATTAATATCTATTAATACTAAATTAGCATCTATCTAATATTAAGACTATATATATCCAAATAAATCCTAAATAATTTTAAAAAATCTAAATAAATTTCTTAAAATTCTAAATAAATTACAGAAAAATATAATTAAATATTTTAAACTAAAATAAATATTTGGTAGGAACAAGATGCAAGTATGGTCGTATAGTAAATCATAGAAGTCCTAGAAATTTATGTTTTCTAAGTTTTAATTACCAAAAATTCTAGAAAAATCTCCAAAAATCTAAAATAACCTAAAATAATTCTAAATAAATATTTATATAAGTAAATATATCAAGAAATTTATTTTCTAATTAACTAAGAGAATACTCTAAAGAAATTTAATATCTATAATAAATATAATAATATAAAATATATACAAAATATCTATTTTTGGTGAGGGAGTTTACAATCTACCCAACTTAAAAGAATTTCGTCCTCGAAATTAACACTAACCAATATTCGTAATAAATCACAATAGCTATTAATACTTCGTGGCTAGCTTGCAGTGCTTCGTAAAAGGTTATGGTCAGCCACCCTAACATTTTTCTCCCTTATTGTCCATATACTATTCTTTTATCCTCTAACTCATCTACTCTATCCAAGTTAAAAGAATTTTACTAGTAGTCAAAGTCTCTTGAGGCTATTGTCTAGGTTATAAGACGAATATATTTATTGGATCGAGAATCTTGGGGTACTTGTCTTGAATCTCACAACCATAATTTTTTTTTGTAACCGTCAAGTATCATAGTCTAATACTGTCATGCCACCTGACCAATATGTGTGCAAATACTTCGACTACTTTACTACAACGGTCTAGCTGCAGCTGTCGCTACTTTGCCAGCGATTTGTCATAGTTGTCAGTTCGTAACAAGTGCCTTCAATTCTTTCCTAGGCAATAAGTTTTTGGGCAACAGTTAAAGTCTTGACTAACTTATAAAACTATTAAAAGTATAAACTAGTTCAAACAGTCTAACAAATTCCTATTAGCCTAAGGATGTTATACATGGTTTTTAAAATAATAAGAGGATACAGATATTGCTATAGGTCATATACATAAGGGTTATTATTAAGAACTCATAATTTAGTTATTAATCATCTACTAAACCATTTACGTTTTAACTAACAAAACTAAGAATGGGGTCGAAGTAGACCAACAATTCATGTTGGCACGAAAAAGACGTAACTACGATAGGGAGAATTAAGCACGAGATAATGAATGGATAGAGAAGAGAAGATGAGCCACCCAAGGGGGCGAGATGGTGATAGAAAAAGAATACTACTACTGCTACTCGCGTCATCTATTAGCATCGCGTGTATGCCATCTGGGTAAAATATCAGTATATCCTCATAACTGCTAAACCAACACCTATATAATTCTACGTCTACTATGCACCTAAGATCTCGTGTCATAAAGGGGGTCATGAGTATGCAATGACACATATAACTAAGGTTGTACCTGTATCTACAGCTTCCTGTGTCCGTGCTCTCTTGTTTGTCATAATGAGTGCTTGGCCTATGGGGTATATCTAGTACTATTCGTGTATCAAACTTATACTAAGCACGAACATTCATCTTTCCGAAATAGGGGAAGACGGAAAACAACAATAAAGAGTTCAAGGAGGAGGTGATATAATACAAGTACGGGATTCGAAAGGATTAAAGAATTTTGAAAGGAAGTTGCCAAGACAGTTGTGGATTGAGATCTTATTTTGGTAAATTCCTATATGCATGTTCATATCAGAACAGTTATGTACCTGACATGATATGCTCTGACCAGTCTAGAGGGCAAGTATATTCGTCTAACAAGTTGAGTCAACTATATCTCAATCCACATAAAGTAGTGATACAAAGAGCGAACCAAGTGCACTACGGTTGATCAGACCATAATACACCGATTCTGATTTAGATAATGTATTAGTGTGGGCCCCCAATAATACATATGCCATGAACTAGCTTAATAAAAGAATAAGCTTGCAAAACTAGGCTATAATAGTAGCATAAGTTGAGGTAGTAAAAATATAAGTACGCTTGATTATGATGGAGGAAGGTACTGAATAATCTAAGTTCACCAAGAAGATCGGTGTTGTGCCTCTACAATTGCCATACTAATTTCTTGTCTAAGTCTAAAGTCAACCAAATGGGTGTATGAGCCTCTAAGTTCTACAGTCTAGATAAACACTAAAGTTCTATAGTCTAGATAAACACTATCTTCTTATGCAAGCCTATAGTTGGTGTCATTCATTTATATTTCATTAATTGGTCAGAAGGACTATGTGATACTAGATTATGAGGCATACTACCAAACTTACAAAAATTTAACTAATAGTGTTATTGAATACTAGAGTGTATATACCTAGTACAAGTCATCTTCCTAACCCCTATCAAGCACGAGAGGAGATTGACGTTGAGAAGGGATCAAGCAAGATGCAATGCAAGCAATCAAATAAAAATGGGAAATAAAATCAAGGGAGTGATAAATAAGTGGATGAGATCCTATATTCTAATCCTATGCGCAGGCTTACTCGGTACAGTAATATAACCGAGACAATATGCTCTCGACCTGCATGGGCCACCACAAAAATATGTCATGCCCCAGTCCCAAAATACGTAGGACTAGGAACACGTAAGCATGCCAGCCGTATGGATATGACAACTCCAATATATGGAAACCAAAATCCACACGTACGCTATAATATGAATATCAATCCACAAGTGGTATAAACATATTTCATAAGTCACAGGGTATAATCTAAATCTCATACACAAAAAATTAATATAAATAAATAACCAGTATCTTTGAAACTAGATCTCAATATAAGTATCTAAGGATAATAGTTGGATGGAAACAAATCCACTACCAACTCGAATGAAAAAGTATAACACAATAAACACAATATAGGAATACCAGCTAACAATCATGGGGCTCGGAGAGAAGACATCTTCGAAACATATGTAACCATCCGAATCTGCGCTCCTACAATTACTCAAGAACAGATACACCTGAAAGGGGACCAGGTCCTCAGAGGGACGTAACAAGATACAGAACAACAAGCCAATTTGAATACAGTAAATATGCATAATAGGTAGAAAATATATAAGTACGCTGTACAAGATAATCTATATGAATGCAAATGAGGACAACTTTTCGACGTATGGGCAAGGGTAGGCTACTCGATCTAAATCTCACACTCACACACTCGTTAGGGGACATCATCAGCCTACATACCGCGGGGGTAGCGACCCTCGTGACACTATCAATCGACATACTGCAGGGGTAGCGACCATCGGACACGACTACCATAGTGCGTGCTAGTTACTACGGTTCACCAGAGTGGTTAAAGCTCATACGCCTACTGATTTTCCTCTCCTGATACTAAGTGTCAAGTGTGTGTCAACATACATATAATAGATAGTAATGACTGAAAGAAAATACACATACAATGCATATACATAAATGCAATGAATATACAAAAATATAAATAGTATGCAAAAGTACTGTAAGCAATTTGGCAAGGTATCTTGCCTGGCCTGAAAAGGATGAAGTCCCAACTCAAGGCGTCGTCCGATCTACCCGTCACATAAATTAAATAAGTTAGGTTACAAAAGTGGGTAAATAGGTTCCTCCATTTAATCTATTTTAATTCTAAATAAAATAACCTAAAATAGTATTTTAATCTTATTATAATCTGATTTTATTGTTAAACCCTAATTTTGATCCAAAGAAAGTCAACTTTACGGATTTGTGATCCATGGCACATAAATCGAGGCAATCCGTTGACCAAAAAGTCAACCAACTCAAATCCTAGATTTATGAATGGAATCCTATAGATTTCAATACTACATGAACACCATATTCAACGGTTTTATAAAATCATAAGTCGGTAAAGAGTTATGGCCACAAGGGCGCACAGATGACAGTTTTTAGCGGTTTCCTATTTACGTCTATGTTGCACAAATTTTACAGTAGAATAAACTTATATTTTAAATTCTGGAAAAATAATTTTCTGGAAGTTCATCATGTCAGCTTTCCGAAACTTTAAACGGTTCATAATTCCGAGTTCGGGATCTCCCAAAATCTCGAAAATACCAAAATGCGTCTGATTTTGAACAACTGGCACTTTTAGAATTTTATGAAAAAATAGGTTCTGTAATTATTAAAATAAATTATATAATCAGAAAACTAACCTTGATATAGTTCTAACAAAAAAAATTGGAGCGCGTTTGGAGTCCGGAACTAGGAGATATCGTCTTTTTAATTCGTCATAACTAGTAGAAAATGAGGCTGAATTATGACGAATTTTGACTATTTTGGACGAAAAAGAGAGAAATTTGGGGAAGAAAAATATGAAGGATGAGGTATTTATAATGATGGACACTACTTAATTAAATACGACTATGATTGGTTAATTTGGATAGGATTATGATGAATTTAAATAAGGATAGGATATGCATGAAGTTGCTTTCCTAGTAGGTTCATGATTTGAATTAATTTAAAATAGAGTTTGAATTTATCTCAATAATGCATAATCTTAAATATAATTAAAGATAATATAAATAATTTATATAATCTTATTAATATCTATTAATACTAAATTAGCATCTATCTAATATTAAGACTATATATATCTAAATAAATCATAAATAATTTTAAAATTCTAAATAAATTACAGAAAAATATAATTAAATATTTTAAACTAAAATAAATATTTGGTAGGAACAACATGCAAGTATGGTCGTATAGTAAATCATAGAAGTCCTAGAAATTTATGTTTCCTAAGTTTTAATTACCAAAAATTCTAGAAAAATCTCCAAAAATCTAAAATAACCTAAAATAATTCTAAATAAATATTTATATAAGTAAATATATCAAGAAATTTATTTTCTAATTAACTAAGAGAATACTCTAAAGAAATTTAATATCTATAATAAATATAATAATATAAAATATATACAAAATATCTATTTTTGGTGAGGGGGTTTACACCTGTCACAACACCAGTACTAGCACCTCCACCAGCCCAGACAGGTGGCACTGTCAGATGGTTCCGACAGATGGGACCAGATACTTTCTCGGGCAATGAGACTGCCGAGCAGATCTTCGATTGGGTCGCCAACACGGAGATGCTATTAGAGGCTTCACAACTGCACCCCGACCTTTGGATGACCGTGGTGAGGGCCCAACTAAAAGGCAACGCCCATCACTGGTGGGATTCCATTGAACGCAGTGTAGGCAAGAACCAGACTTGGGAACAGTTCCTAGAATACTTCAATGCGAAGTATTTTCCAGCTACAGTCAGAAATGCCCTATACTCCCAATTCCTACATCTAGAGCAGGAAAATATGACTGTTGACGCCTATGACGCAGAATTCAGTCGCCTTAGCAGATTTGGTGTCGTCCTGATACCCAATGATCTCGAGAAAGCCCAGAGATTTCATTACGGTCTCAATTTTGAGTTACAGAGGTATACCACTACACAGGCGAGGATTTCTTATGAAAAGGTTCTTGCAGAGGTGAGAATCCAGGAGGCCATCGTCAGAGGAGCTAGACGTTCCAGCACGACTACACCAGCCAGAGCACAGCCCAGAGCAGGAGGACCGATCCGTCGTCCCGGAGCACAGATACAGTAGAGGGCAGCGCCATACCCCCCGCAGGAGCTTCCGACTTATCACCATTGTGGCAAGAAGGGACACGTCGTTAAATATTGCCGAAAGAAGTTGGGATTATGCATGATATGTGGGTCAAGTTAGCACCTTGTCAGAGATTGCTCACAGCGCAGAGAGACAGCCTTGCAGACAGGACAGAGGCCAGCAGCACCAGTCCCGAGGATACTACCCCCACCAGGAGGCCAGCGACTGTAAACCCCCTGATTTTCAAAAATTTTTAATTTGGATTTTACACAATTTTCTGGAATTTTTTGATTATTTTTCTGTAATTAAACTAAGATATTTTGAATTTAAATGATTTTTAAATGCTGTTAATTAATATTAAAATATTATAAAAATAATATTTTCTGGTGTAAAATGAAAAACTAGACATAGGATAATTTTCCGAGAATTTATTGGACCCCGGAAGCATTTTTAAAGCCCTAAAAACTATTGTTTAATTAAACCTAATTAAACCTGAACCCGGTTCACTTAAACCGAATTGAACCAAACCAAACCCAAATCCTTATTGGGTCGGATCTGGGCCCAAAATCCAGACCCGACCTACTAACCCAACCCACACTTAATTATTAGCGGATCGGGTCGGATCCCTACCACTCGACCCGACCCGACCCGGACCCAAACCCGCCCGACCTGAAACCCTTCCCCTTCCCAGCGTAACCCGCCGCCGCTCCGTTTCTTCTCCCCCGCACCCGCCGTCGCTCCGTTTCTTCTCCCCCGCACCGGCCGCCTCTCCCTCTCCCTCGGCGTCCTATAAAACCCCCTAACTCCACCGCCCGTCTCCGCCCAGCCTTCCTCTCTCCGCCTCGAGCCTCTGCCCTAGCCGCCCTGGGCTCCGCCACCACTTCCCTTGGCCTTCTCCACCTCCTCCTCCCTCGACCGGACCTCGCCGCCACCAGCCTCCTGCCGCCTCGACCCGCTGCTGCCCTCCTCAGCCCGCAGAGCCCGACCCCAGACCCCGCTCGACCTCCTCTCCGCTCCGACGACGACCCCCGCTCGCTGCAACCGGCCGCCCGCAGCCACCTCTCCCCTCCAGCAGCCCAAGGCTGAGCCGCCTCCCTCCGGCGATGCCCCAGCAGCAAACCCTAGGTCATAATGGTACCCGCATCCCGGACACGGACACGGCCCGGACATAGCAGCGTCGTGTCGCCTCGGACACGAGAAATCTTAGTTTTTGGAGCCCTGTTCAGGTACCCATTTCTCTCTCCTCGCTGTCCCATTTTCGATTCCGTCAGTTGTGACACGTAGGGTGCGTGACCCTCTCGATGCCCGTGTAACCCGCTCGGTGCATCGCGTCCTGTGTTGGTCGCGAACCGCGATCCAAAAACAGGAAAAATAATGCCCTGTTTCATCCCGGAACTGAGTACACCCTGCCAAACGGGATGACTTGGTCGCGTGCGGTCTTTACTGATACATGCGTATCGTTGATACGGACGTGTGGGATTTCGCAGAAGTTGATTTGGATGTGCGTGCACACCTGAATCAATGCGTATCCACCGACAACGCCCCATATCCGTCCTTTCTAGATCTCACTGTAAGTTAGTGTACACATGTCGGATCGAAATAAAACTTACGCCATCGGACTCGTAGCAATACGCTGGTCCTGTGACCCAAGTTTGGTTCGATTCTGAGAACGTTGATAAAATCGCGTATCGTGGGCCCCACGGCTCCACTTGACAGACAATTTTGTGATCGGCTCATCAGAATCCAATTCTGGAAGTTCCGTTGGGTTCGTATCATCGTTTCTGACTTGTTGACACTAAGTTTGACATATTTGGAGACCTTTGGTTCTGACACATTTTTTGTTGCAAAACGGCCCACATGTGGACCCCGCTTTGACCAGAAACTATCATTTTTGCCCTTGTGTCCAAATTGAACTCAAGGACAGGTGTTTCTAGCTATTTGATATTTTCTGAATCTGATGGTGATGTCTATTTTAGCAACCGGAGAACTGCATGCAGAACCCGCTGAAGTCAGAGCTACAATTGGAGCCAAAACCCCAGGCAAGTGTACCTTGCCAAATCCTGCAGTTCTTGTTACATATTTCTTTGACATATATATTTATTGTACATGCTTAAACCTAGGACCGTATGACTTACTTAGCGTCCGATTAATAGTCGGGTGCCAACACCGTACGCAGAGTTGTGTAACGTCACCTAGAGATGGTTATCGTGACCCTTTGCATTCTCGTACTTGCTTTATCTAGTACGTTTTACCCAGGACACCTGACACTATTCATGATACAGAATCGTCCTGAGATATTCATGGTGATTCTGTATAGGATACAGTTTTCATGACTTATTCCTTTGCTTAGAAATTATATGACTGGATGCATTAGCTATGATCCTGCATGGCATGGACATGAGACGTTATGGACATGAGACGTATGATTACATTGGGTGGGGAGAGTCACACAAGCTACAGGTTGATTATATTATGCCGGCATCTCAATCTCTCTCTGAGCTAGACAATCACATGATATCACTGCTACCGGCTCCCGACACAGAGCTTGTAGTAGTTTCAACCTGAGTTATAGTGCTGCTCTCATCTTGCATATCACTTAGCTGGTTTAATTATTTACCCTATTATTTTATTTATTGCTGCACTGCATTTATTTTAGCTTGTATTATCTGTACCTTGCTATGTCCCCTAAGGACCTGGATCCGGATTATGTCCCCAGGATTAGCAGACGTGATCGATCCCGAGGTATACAGGACATGAGTATTAGCAGGAGCAGGACCAGGAACAGGAGCAGACATTGGAGCAGTACCAGATCCGGTAGAGAAGTGATCTCTGCGGGTATCTTCTGAGTATATACTATTTCCATACTCAGTATTGTTGTTGATATCTTTATTCTTGTATCTTGACAGTTGTATCAGACTTGTTATCGGATTGTTCTCCGAATTTATTTACTTGTGACTGGATGTTGTTTAAATACTTTTTATTGATATTGCTGTGTTTATTCTGTGGATGAGATTAGTAAACCCTGATCATTGTAATACAGCTTAAGTATGCCCTGATGGATCCATTAAATTGGGTTTGTCCATCGGTGTGTGCTGCTGGCCATTGCCACGTGTCTAGTCCCTCGATATTTTGGGACTGGGGCGTGACAGTGACCACCAGCACCTGGAGGATTTCAGAGGGGACTATCCTTGGCCCCACAGGAAGTACAGTTCAACCGAAACCGACAGCAGACAGGAGGACAGAGGCAGGGACAAGCCTTTGCTTTAGCAGCTACTGAGGAGGAAACAGAAGGGGAAGCTATCACATATACCATCTTGGTTGCATCATTACCTGCAACTGTATTGTTTGATTCTGGAGCCACATTATCATTTATATCTAGTAGATTTGTAGCAATGCATAGAGTAGCGACTTCCCCCTTACATAAGAGTTGGAAAATTCTTACTGGAGGAGGTATCGTGCCGGTTACCAGCACTATCAGAATGTGCTCGGTAGTCATATGTGGTAGAGAGATGAGAGCGCGATTCTTGGTATTGCCTATGTCGTACTTTGATGTTGTGTTAGGCATGGACTGGTTAAGCCAGTATAATGCGGTACTGAACTGCCGGAAGGGTAGCGTCACTTTTAGACCACCAGATCAACCGGAGTTCGAGTATATGCGAGGGACCATCGAACAAGGAGTAGGACAGATAGCGGGAACTTGCATGGCCATGGAGACTGCACCCCCACCAATAGTTGCAGAATTTGAGGATGTATTCCCCGAAGAACTGCCAGGCTTACCGCCAGATAGAGACGTGGAGTTCACCATCGAGCTAGTACCCGGAGCAGCGTCGATATCTTCAAATGTATACAGATTGGCGAAGAAGGAGTTAGATGAGCTGAAGCTACAATTAGAGGAGTTGCAGAGCAAGGAATTTATCCGTCCTAATGCATCACCATGGGGAGCACCAGTATTGTTCGTACCCAAGAAGGATGGAACAGTGCGCATGTGCATTGATTACAGAGCCCTTAATGCTCTGACTATCAAGAACAAGTACCCCCTATCGCGAATCGATGATTTATTCGACCAGCTGACAGGAGCCGTGGTGTTCACAAAGATTGACTTGAGGTCGGGTTATCATCAGGTAAAGGTGCGAAGAGAAAACATTCAGAAGACAGCATTCAAGACTCGTTATGGTCACTACGAGTTCTTAGTAATACCATTTGGGCTGACAAATGCGCCAGCTGTATTTATGAACTTGATGAACAGAGTATTCCACCAATACTTAGACCAGTTCATGGTAGTCTTCATCGACGACATTTTGGTGTATTCGAAGAGCCACGAGGAGCACGAAGAGCATCTGAGACTAGTGTTAGAGACACTAAGGAGAGAGAGGCTTTATGCCAAGCTAAGCAAGTGTGAGTTTCTTTTGGATCGTATCATGTTCCTTAGACACGTCATCTCAGGAGATGGTATTTCAGTAGACCCGACAAAGATTTCATCAGTAGAGACATGGCCAACCCCTACCAATGTCTCCGAAGTGAGGAGTTTCCTAGGACTTGTCGGATATTATTGGAGGTTCGTAGAAAACTTCACGAAGATTGCAGAGCTGATGACCCGCTTGACCCGTAAGGAGCAGGAGTTCACCTGGACAAAGGAGTGTCAGAAGGCATTTGATGAGCTGAAGAAGCATTTGACTACTGCACCTATCTTGACCATACCTTCTGGATCTGGAGGTTTCGTGATCTATAGCGATGCATCCGGAAAAGGATTAGGATGTGTCCTGATACAGCATGAAAAGGTGGTAGCCTATGCTTCTAGACAATTGAGGACACATGAGAAGAACTATCCCACCCATGACTTGGAGCTTGCCGCGATAATTTTTGCTTTGAAGCTTTAGAGGCACTATTTATATGGAGAAAGAGTGGAGATATTTACTGATCATAAGAGCCTAAAGTATGTCTACACCCAGAAGGAGCTGAACCAGAGACAGAGACGTTGGCTCGAGGAGATGACAGACTTCGAGATGGAGCTACAGTACCATCCGGGAAAGACCATCGTAGTATCTGACGCGTTAAGCAGAAGACCCATGGCATTCTTCATGACCACCCAACAACATCTGTTGAGAGAGCTAGAGCAGATGGATATAGAGGTCGTTATGCCCAGAGTAGACGGACAGTTGTCAAGCTTCGAGTTGCAATCGACATTAGTGGATAGAATCAAGGCTGCCCTGCCGACAGACGCCAGATTTCAGAGGCTTAGACAGAGGACAGAAGCGGGAATACAGACAGGATTGAGAATACATGAAGATGGGACTTTGAGATGCGGAGATCGTCTCTATATTCCAAATGGAGAACTTCGTCAGGAGTTGATGGCAGAAGCACACAGTTCAACCTATTCTATTCATCCAGGAGGCACGAAGATGTACAGGGACTTTAGACAGTACTACTGGTGGCACAGAATGAAGAGGGAGATAGCACGCTTTGTGGCCAAGTGCCTGGTGTGTCAGCAAGTTAAGGCTGAGCATCAAAGATCTGCAGGATTGCTTCAACCACTTCTTATACCAGAGTGGAAATGAGAGCACATCACTATGGACTTTATTACTGGCTTTCCGAGGAGTCCTAGTGGTCGCAATGCAGTATGGGTAATCATGGATGGACTCACCAAGTTCGCACACTTTTTACCCTTCAGAGTTGGGCAATCTATAGAGGTCTTAGCAGAGATGTACATGAGGGAGATCGTGCGCCTACATGGAGTGCCAGTTAGCATCGTATCTGACAGGGATACGAGGTTTACGTCTTACTTTTGGCGGAGTATGCAAGAGAGTCTCGGTACTCGCCTGAAGTTTAGCACATCATATCACCCACAAACAGATGGCCAGTCGGAGCGCACCATTCATACCTTGGAAGACATGTTAAGAGCGTGCATGCTTGACTTCGGAGGATCGTGGAAGGACCACTTATATTTGGTTGAGTTTTCCTACAACAACAGCTATCAAGCGAGCATCCAGATGGCTCCTTATGAAGCGTTGTATGGAAGGAAATGTCGTTCCCCAGTATGCTGGAGTGATATAGGCGAGCGACAGATTCTCGGACCAGAGTTGGTTGTTCGTACAGTAGAAAAGGTGAAGAAGATCCAAGGGCACCTTCGAGCAGCACAAGACAGACAGAAGCATTGGGCGAATGTGCATCGTCGACCCTTAGAGTTTCAGGTTGGAGATCACGTATTTCTAAAGATCTCGCCTACTCAAGGGACTATCAGATTCGGAGGCAGAGGGAAGCTGAGTCCGAGGTACATCGGACCATTTGACGTATTGGAACGCGTCAGAGAGGTTGCTTACAGATTAGCCTTGCCGCAGACCTTGGAAGGAGTTCATGACATTTTCCATGTATCTCAGCTGAGAAGGTACATACCGGATCTGAGTCACGTACTTGACCATTCAGATATCACAGTTGGCCCGAGCTTATCATACCAAGAGGAACCTGTTGAGATTCTGGACAGGAGTGAGAAAGTACTGCGAGGGCAGACTATTCCCTTAGTTCACGTCGCATGGAGACATCATGCACCAGGCGAGTCAACTTGGAAACGCGAGGAGGACATTAGACAGCGCTATCCCCACCTCTTCAAAGGAATAGGTACGCATTAGCATTTTAATTTCAGTCAGTAGTTCGTACCATGCGTATATTTTAATTTCGAGGACGAAATGCTCTAAAGAGGGTAGGTTGTAAACCCCCTCGACCAAATCAGACCTATTTTGATTAAATTATGAGACTAGGGTTTAATTGGATGCAATTAGATTTAATGTACAACAATATTGTAACTTAATACACCTTAAGTTTGCCTTGACGTTTGGAGCACTATACTAGTTGGTACCCCCCAAATCAATTAGGTACTCATCCCCTAAACAAGCCAGACCACCCACTTGCACTTTGTGCAACTGTTAGATTTCCACCATGATACTTAAGATGCTTAAATCTAGTTGCACAACAGTCGTTGAGAATGCCTAAGTATTATTTCCGACCTTTCCCTAATGCCTAATGAAATTGTTTGTAATCTAAATTAAATTGAGGTCCAGATCACCCCGAAATAAGTCATAACCGAGCCCTGTATACCTATCATGAGGACCAGACCCCACTCCAAGGATCCCAAACAAGCCCAAGGCCCGAGGTCCCATGCCATAAACACTCCTATATAAACAACTCTTCCTATTATTATTGAAACCCTAACATCTTCACCCTACTTGGTCAACCCTAGCCGAATCCCTACCATCCCCGACCACCCCTGCCGGACTGAACCCTCCTCGACTGCCAAAACCACAGCCCCCACTCCGCCTGACTCCGCCTGACGCCGCCTGACGCCATCCGAGCTCGCTGTCCCGATCCCGACTGCTCCCTACCACCCTCCAGCGCTGTCGAACCACCCGCGAGGCCGACCCCGACCAACCCCCGCGACTGGACCATCACCCCGACGCTGGTCCAGCCGCTGCCGTCGGGCCCAGTCGCTGTATCCGCGACTGCAAATCTTGCCACTGCTGTACACAACAGGCTGGATCTGTCCATGTCAACTGGAGCCACCCTCGTCGGAGGAAACAGCCGACCAGCGAGCGAACTCCCTCGCTTGGCCGATCAGGTACTCGTTCATTTAACCCTTCACTCGTGTGGCCTATAGTTCTCCTTCGTGTCGTCGTGTTGCACATGAACCGTATCTCTAGTGTTTAAACTAGTTAGAAATGAATGTATGGAAATTGATATTTATTGATATTAATTAATAAATCATTGGTCTAAATTAGTGACCAGTTACCAAGGACAGGTAATTCGGTAGAAACACCTGGATATAAATCCTAGTATGTTCAAACATGGAAAATAGAGACGTGTCCGCACAGAACAGAAATCATGGACAACCCGTGACTAGGTAATTATTGCCTCGAGACACATGTTAACCGAAGACAGAACACGTGTACACCCTAGCTACGTGCACACGTGACGCTGTACTCAAGCAACAGTGAACTCGCGACAGTATTCAAGAATAGCGTCTTAATCGTATGTAGTTAATGCGTAATATCTGATGTCTGTATTATTGTGTTATATGGTATGTCTAGGGTCTTTGGATCAGCCAGGAGACGCTACAGGAGCCGGCTTTTGGCATTCACCTCTTGAAGACTCAGGCAAGATACCTTACCATATTTACTGTCTAATTTAAATTATGCGAATGTTGTATTGTATGCTTGTTGTTTTGCTTTATACAACTGTGCGCGTCCGAGATTGTCTCGGGTGCACTCGACGGATACGTCGATGATTAGTATACATTGATTTAGTCATTAGCAGACTCACCTCATTGGATGATACCCTGTTATCTGCCAAGACCTGACACTTTCACATGTATTCATAGTGACAAATCTCATGTTGGGATGCGAGTCCGCATGCTCGACTAGATATCGCCGCGTGTGACATGCATCACGGTTAGCAAGAAATTCAGGACTAATTCAGTATAGAGACTTGGCATTTAGATAAGGAGATATGCGCGTCAATTATTTGACTTGTATATCTACATTGGGCGGGGAGGATGACTAGTAATCATATGGCACACCCCACTCCTTTACACTGATACCGCACTCGATGGAGTGATACAGACGTATATATATATGACTGATACCACATTCTGTAAAGTATTGGACGTTACTTGATGACTGTCACCACCCCATTTCCAGAGCCGGGTATTTTTTTAATTTTAATTTGGGTTAATTGTGTATTATTTATAATTAATTGTATTTATATTTAATTATTGATTGTATTATATTTTTATTGTTTGTTTTAGGATTTTGGCTAGCCTGGACCCATGTCAGACCCTAGTGGACCCATGTCCGACCCAGCCCACACCCTTGTGAGAATTATTTTGGGGCTTAGAAATATTTATTTTATTTTTAGAAGGTTAGTGGGAGAGATTTGGAGTTAGTTTGAGTGTTTTTGGACCCCGAAACCCAAAACCGAGTTACGGGAGGGCATTTTGGACATTTGTCAACTTGTGGAGCCCTTTTATATGTTATGGCCGGTTCCCACATCCCCCTACCCGACCAAAACAGCAGCCACAACACAGCCACCTCCCATTCCACTCTTCTTCTTCTTCTCCACTTCTTCTTTCTTCTTCCGTCCTTCTTCCAAAGTAAGTTTCCTTATTTTTCTTCCTTCTTCCTTCCATTTCTTTCATTTGTTTGAACCCTAACCCTACATTCTTCCCCAACCTAGGTGGGTAGAGCCTAGATTTGGTGTTGGAGCTTGGATTTGAGGCTTGGAAGCTTGGATTGGAGGATTTAGAGCATTTTTGAGACTTTGACTTGGGATTCCAACTCCCAAGAGGTAAACCCCAAATTTCCCCTTGTAATTACTCTTTTATAGTGTAATTAATATTTTAGAACCTTCCTAGACCCTTAGGCTACCCGTGGGAGGAAGTTGGAACTAGTTGGGTAGTGTTTGGAGACTTTAACACTAGATTTTGTGTCAATTTCGGGTGAAATCCGAATTTGGCCCAATTTTGGGTAATGCCCTAGGTTAGATAGACCTAGGTAGACGTTGTCGGGTGTCTTGAGGGTGAGTGCGTGTCTCCGTTCGGACACGGGAAGCCGCGTCACGGAGAAACGGGCGTTTCGGGCAAATTTGGGGCTTTTCGTCGTCGCCAATTCTAAGTGCGTGTGCATTTCCGCCACGGACCTAGAATTGATGCGGGAGCGCATTTTCTAGGATCTAGACATCGTTTAGAGCGCGTGGGTAAATTTTGGGCCAATTCCGAGTTCGTTTGGTGTGCGTTTCAGGAGGTTTTCTGAACCACGCACCACGTGTTCGTCGAAATGATCGAACGGCCATTTCGACTTGGTTTTCTCGTTTCGGGCTTGTGTGCGCGTTGGGTTAGTATCGGGGAGTGTGTGCTAGAGTTTTCGAGTTATATTTTATATATTTTAGGGCGTTGGTGAGTGTCGGGGTCGTTGGGCGTGCGTAGGTGGGGCGTTGTGAGCGTTGTGTGCATCGTTGTGGTAGTGTTGTGCTTGTGTATATGTCTCTATATATATATTTATTTGTGTGTGTGTTCCTATATATATATATACATATATTTCTATTTATATATATATATGTGTGGTTATGTGTTTGTGAGCGTGTTAGTGAGTGCTTGTGTGAGTGTGTGCTAGTGCGTAGGTGAGTGTGTGTGAGTGTGAGTGAGTGCCTATATATATATATATATATGAGTTTGAGTGAGTGTGTATATATGCATATATATTTATATATATGTAGGAGTGTTTGTGTGTGGGGTTGTGTGTTTGTGAGAGTGTGTGTGTGAGAGTCTGTGTGAGGGTGTGTGAGTGTGAGTGTGTGAGGGTATATGTATTTATGTTTGAGTGTGTGAGTGTGTATGTGTATATATATATATATATATATATATATATATATATATAGATATATGAGTGTAGTTATATATGTATGTATATATATATAGTGATAGATATATATAGGAGTGTGTGTGTGTGTTTGTAGCTAGAGGGGGGGGAGTCCAGACTGCACAGCGAGCAGCGTGCAGTGGCAGGCAGCGCACAGCGTGCTGTGCACACTGCAGCAGTTCAGCAGCAGCTCAGCAGCAGCTTGCTGCAGCAATGCCAGGCAGCAGCAGCAGCAAGCAAGAGCAGCAGTGCAGCAGCAATGCAAGGCAGCAGCAGCAGCGCTCCCTAGCACGCAGCGCAGCGCTTTGCTCTAGCAGCTGGGTGAGGGTTTATCAAGAGAGAATAGATAGATAGCTAGAATTATAGATATATAGATAACTAGATAGCTAATTAGTTAGATAGATAGATAGATGGTTAAATAGATTATTAGATAGTTATCTAGCTAGATTAATAGATTAGATATAAGATATATAGATGGTTTAATAGTTAGAATAGATAGTTAGATAGATGGGTTAATAGATAGATAGTTAGATGGTTAGATAGAAATATATATAGATAGATAGATTAGTAGATATATAGATTGATAGGTGGATAGATAGGTTGATAGATAGAGAGATTAATAGATAGTTAGATACTTAGATAGTTAGCTAGATAGATTGATAGAGAGATAGATAGATTGGTGGATAGATAGATTAACTAGATCGTAGGTAGATAGATTAATACATAGATAGCTAAATATTAGATAGATAGTTAGATATCTATATGCATAGATATATATATATAGATATATACATAGCTAGATAGATAGATATATGAGATAGATATATTAGATAGAAGATAGATAGATATATAGTTATATAACTAGATAGGTAGATGGATAGGTAGAGGGGTAGCTAGAAATATAGATCTATATGTATAGGTATATACATATAGCTAGGTAGATAGTTTAGATATCTAGATATAGGGATACATATATATTTATGAGGAGGGTAAGGTAAGGTAAGGTAAGGTAAGGTAAGGTAAGGTAAGGTAAGGTAAGGTATGTAGATACCTAGGTATATGCCTATATGTATTAGATATATATATTTTAGCCTAGATTATAGCTAGATATATATGTTTATGCATAGTTAGCTAGCTAGAGGGGTAGTCGGGTTGAGTTTAGAGCGGTATCTCAATACCTTAAGATACCGAGGTATTTCAATACCTTAAGATATCCAAGGTATTGGGTTTCAAGCGGGGTTTTTGAGCAATAGCCTAGAGATAATATTGGAGTGATTTTTATATGCTTATGTGTATATATTTACGCGTGCTAGCATAAGTTTTAGAGGGTATAGGCGGGTGCGTAGCCTAGGTTGAGGTATCGGATACCGAGGGTATCCCGGTATCTCAAGGAGGCGAGTTTGTGAGTTTTCTAGCTTAATGACCTCGGTTTGACCTAGAATTTCAGGAGCACCCTAGTTTGACCCAGACTTGACCGTAGTTGACTCGGTTGACCGTCAAAGTCAACTTTTGACCTAGTTTTGACCTAAAGTTGACTTTTTGGACCTAGAGTTGACTTTTTGACCCAGATTTCACCGGTTTGACCCGTTTGACCTAGAACGACCCTAGAAGCCTATTTTTAGTTATTTTATATCTGTTTAACTCTTTAGAACCCTGTTTAATCTTGCTTTTCGCATTAGGTCCTTGCGACACCAGTTCGGATCGCCAGTTGCTCAGGACGTCAGACGAGTACATTCTCTGATAGTTTTCATTATTTGATGATTATTATGATTCAGCTTCTAGTATAGTATCATATGATTATTCTGGCACAACACGGGACACTGACTGGTATTTCTGGATTCATTTACTTGCGACACGTATATTTAATGTTTCTGGCCTCTATTCTGGAATCACTACTGGCATCACCTACAGGCATCATTCATGTTCAGGCTGGACTCATCTTGATTTGCGTGTCGGGTCTTGGATCCACTTGTATTAGTCGGGGCGGGGAAATACTCGAGTAGACATGTAAACATTCCTATCTGGCATCATCAGAAATCACTCCCTCTGGTCTAATCTGGAATGATAGCAGCCGCGCACCCAGTGCGCGGTGAGCCATACTTACCCCTAGCCGTTTACATGTCGAAACAAGTATTTCAAAGACACCGAGTTCATTCTTTATAGTCTGGACTCTCATGCATTTCTTGACTTGTCTTACTTACATGTTTCTGGACTTGACTCACTACATGTTTTTCATGCTGGACTCACTACACGTTCATGTGCACGGACTTGATCTTAGTTTGGATTTTTGTATCTTACAGTTACTACTATCTTGTTTCTGATATTCCATGCATCTTTACCTTTATGCACCAGTTATATATATTTCCTTGTTTCATACTTGCTTCATTTTTCTTGCTACTTGCTATAACTGTTTTATAGTTTTTATCATTTAAATGGAACTGCTGTTAGAGATGTACTTGCTCCAGTCCTGACTGGATATATTTTTCAGAGTATCCGGAGGAGTGGTGTCCGACATTTTATGGACCTGAGCCTGTCAACGGTGCAGACAGGGACCCTCTAGTTTAGGAGTGATTTCCGGGTTGGTAGCCGGGATCACTAGGACCTTGTTGTTTTATTAGCTTTAGCACCGAATTTGTCTCCGGTTTTGGTTTAAGACCTTGTTTGTATATTATTTTGGATATTGTTGTATTATTATTTGATGTTGTGGTTGTTGTAGTAGTTGTTGTTGGTTAGACTTTATAGTTGTTAGATCTCTGTGTTATCTTATCGTGCTTAGATTCGTGATTGAGTACTTGATTATCATTGTGATATTTGCTCCTCCGTTTGGAGTTGAGATCTTGACAGGTTTATATTGTTTGTGTGGTTGCCCTCCTTTTGGAGAGGTCATGCCCGATTTTTGTGTGAGATTATTATTTAGTTAGTTGACCTAGACAGCGTTCTACCGCCGATGCTGCGGCGTAGGCTGGACGTACCCACGACTCATGCCCGATTTTCCGGGTGCGGGTCGTGACACGTTTTTGGTGGCGGCCCCATGCAGGTCTCGATTCGCAATTAGTGCAATGTCGTGGTGGTACAACAACTTAGTTGTACTGCTGCGAGCCTGCTATAGGATCTAGGATCTAGGATGAGAGTGTACTCAATCACGACTAGGAACAATTCCATTCTAATTATTCTGAAATTATTTCTTTTGAAATATTACTGTCCTTCTTTGATGATATCGTATCTTGCGCCGTATTGACTTCTTTTGATCTGTGTTCAGGATGCCTCCGAAGATACGATCCCATCGTACCGTTCCAGCAGTTGCCTCGGAGAGGTCTGCTACCTCTCGTCCAGCTCGTATTCAGGCAGCTGCTACCGCTCCACTCACCACTCATGCAGTTGAGGGAGCATCTGCTTCTCTCGGAGATTCTCCTTCACCTGTCGATCCGAGGACTACCCCAGTCGTTCCGGTGGTTCCTCCACCACTTCCTGCTCCAGTAGATGCCGCGCAGTTGTTTGCGTTCTTCAGGGAGATGATGGACGCGCAGCACCGTCAGGTGGATGTGATGAGGCTGGGCATTGAGAACGCCCACCAGGTGGCCATGACAGCAGTGGATAGGGTGGCACAGATTCAGCCACAGGCAGATGAGATTCAGCATCCAAGGCCGGGTAGTATCATCGACTTCCAGAGGATGCGGCCCAAGGAGTTCTGTGGTACAGAAGGGATCCTGTACGCGGATGACTGGATAGAGCAGATCGAGGGGATCTTCAGGATGGCGCAGATTCCAGACAGTATGCAGATAGAGGCAGCGGGCAGTCAGATGTTCGACCTTGCTTTGACATGGTATCGCACAGATACGAGGATTGCAGTGCCAGGGCTTACTTGGGAGGCTTTCAAGAGGCTTTTTTAAGGAGAAGTTTTTTCCAGATGTGGCGCTCAGTGCTTTGGAGAGCCAGTTTGAGGCACTCGTCCAGGGGAGCATGACGGTGGACGAGTACGCAGCAGAGTTCTGCCGTCTGGACAGATTTGTGGATGGCTTGAGTGAGGCAGCTAAGGCGAGAAAGTTTCGCAAGGGCTTGGTTATGGCGGTCAAGTCCTTGACCAGGAGCGACCGCGAGGCAACTTTTGAGCAGATAGTAGGAGATGCTCAGAGAGCAGAGGATGACTTGGAGCTCAAGTCCAAGAGAGGCAGGGATGATTCAGGCAGTGCCAGTGGTAGTGCGGGACCAGCTAAGCGTCCCTATGTGCAGAAGGCAGCGCAACAGGGTCAGGATCAGAGGGTGCCCACTTGTGCCTACTGCAGGAAGGCAGGACACACCTGGGATGTTTGTAGGAGGAGGCTGAAGGTGTGTTTGTTCTGTGGATCCGCTGCTCACCAGATGCGAGATTGCCCCACTGCACCTCCATTGGGTGGAGCACAGGATCAGAGAGTTGGAGCTAGGCCATCTGTGGCACAGCATCATGCCCCGCACCAGCAGAGGGATATACCCCAGCAGGGCAGGGCTTATGCGTTGACGGTCGAGGAGGCCGATGCTACGGATGTCGGGTTAGCAGGTCTGTCTCTTGTTTCTTCTTCCTGTCCTTTTCCATTCCTGTGGTGTGCTTCATTAGTACCTGTTAGATTTTTTGTGCTGTGGTAGATAGTGTAGTGACCCGATTGAGACTGTAATAACATGACCAGTAGGACCCTGATCTTGTATGTTGTTTAGGTAGAATTTCTTGACTGTGATTGTTGGGGGTTTGACCTAGAGAGAGTGTGATTGACTTAAAATTTCGAGGACGAAATTTTCTAAGGAGGATAGGCTTGTCACCACCCCATTTCCAGAGCCGAGTATTTTTTTTATATTTTAATTTGGGTTAATTGTGTATTATTTATAATTAATTGTATTTATATTTAATTATTGATTGTATTATATTTTTATTGTTTGTTTTAGGATTTTGGCTAGCCTGGACCCATGTCAGACCCTAGTGGACCCATGTCCGACCCAGTCCACACCCTTGTGAGAATTATTTTGGGGCTTAGAAATATTTATTTTATTTTTAGAAGGTTAGTGGGAGAGATTTGGAGTTAGTTTGAGTGTTTTTGGACCCCGAAACCCAAAACCGAGTTACGGGAGGGCATTTTGGACATTTGTCAACTTGTGGAGCCCTTTTATATGTTATGGCCGATTCCCACATCCCCCTACCCGACCAAAACAGCAGCCACAATACAGCCACCTCCCATTCCACTCTTCTTCTTCTTCTTCTCCACTTCTTCTTTCTTCTTCCTTCCTTCTTCCAAAGTAAGTTTCCTTATTTTTCTTCCTTCTTTCTTCCATTTCTTTCATTTGTTTGAACCCTAACCCTACATTCTTCCCCAACCTAGGTGGGTAGAGCCTAGATTTGGTGTTGGAGCTTGGATTTGAGGCTTGGAAGCTTGGATTGGAGGATTTGGAGCATTTTTGAGACTTTGGCTTGGGATTCCAACTCCCAAGAGGTAAACCCTAAATTTCTTCTTGTAATTACTCTTTTATAGTGTAATTAATATTTTAGAACCTTCCTAGACCCTTAGGCTACCCGTGGGAGGAAGTTGGAACTAGTTGGGTAGTGTTTGGAGACTTTAACACTAGATTTTATGTCAATTTCGGGTAAAATCCGAATTTGGCCCAATTTTAAGTAATGCCCTAGGTTAGACGAACCTAGGTAGACGTTGTCGGGTGTCTTGAGGGTGAGTGCGTGTCTCCGTTCGGACACGGGAAGCCGCGTCGCGGAGAAACGGGCGTTTCGGGCGAATTTGGGGCTTTTCGTCGTCGCCGATTCTAAGTGCGTGTGCGTTTCCGCTACGGACCTAGAATCGATGCGGGAGCACATTTTCTAGGATCTAGACATCGTTTAGAGCGCGTGGGTAAATTTTGGGCCAATTTTGAGTTCGTTTGGTGTGCGTTTCAGGAGGTTTTCCGAACCGCGCACCACGTGTTCGTCGAAATGACCGAACGGCCATTTTGACTTGGTTTCCTCGTTTCGGGCTTGTGCGTGCGTTGGGTTAGTATCGAGGAGTGTGTGCTAGAGTTTTTGAGTTATATTTTATATATTTTAGGGCGTTGGTGAGTGTCGGGGTCGTTGGACGTGCGTAGGTGGGGCGTTGTGAGCGTTGTGTGCATCGTTGTGGTAGTGTTGTGCTTGTGTATATGTCTCTCTATATATATTTATTTGTGTGTGTGTTCCTATATATATATATACATATATTTCTATTTATATATATATATGTGTGGTTATGTATTTGTGAGCGTGTTAGTGAGTGCTTGTGTGAGTGTGTGCTAGTGCGTAGGTGAGTGTGTGTGAGTGTGAGTGAGTGCCTATATATATATATATATGAGTTTGAGTGAGTGTGTATATATGCATATATATTTATATATATGTAGGAGTGATTGTGTGTAGGGTTGTGTGTTTGTGAGAGTGTGTGTGTGAGAGTGTGTGTGAGGGTGTGTGAGTGTGAGTGTGTGAGGGTATATGTATTTATGTTTGAGTGTGTGAGTGTGTATGTGTATATATATATATAGATATATGAGTGTAGTTATATATGTATGTATATATATATAGTGATAGATATATATAGGAGTGTGTGTGTGTGTGTGTGTTTGTAGCTAGAGGGGGGGGAGTCCAGACTGCACAGCGAGCAGCGTGCAGTGGCAGGCAGCGCACAGCGTGCTGTGCACACTGCAGCAGTTCAGCAGCAGCTCAGCAGCAGCTCAGCAGCAGCTTGCTGCAGCAATGCCAGGCAGCAGCAGTAGCAAGCAAGAGCAGCAGCGCAGCAGCAATGCAAGGCAGCAGCAGCAGCAGGCCCTAGCACGCAGCGCAGCGCTTTGCTCTAGCAGCTGGGTGAGGGTTTATCAAGAGAGAATAGATAGATAGCTAGAATTATAGATATATAGATAACTAGATAGCTAATTAGTTAGATAGATAGATAGATGGTTAAATAGATTATTAGATAGTTATCTAGCTAGATTAATAGATTAGATATAAGATATATAGATGGTTTAATAGTTAGAATAGATAGTTAGATTGATGGGTTAATAGATAGATAGTTAGATGGTTAGATAGAAATATATATAGATAGATAGATTAGTAGATATATAGATTGATAGGTGGATAGATAGGTTGATAGATAGAGAGATTAATAGATAGTTAGATACTTAGATAGTTAGCTAGATAGATTGATAGAGAGATAGATAGATTGGTGGATAGATAGATTAACTAGATCGTAGGTAGATAGATTAATACATAGATAGCTAAATATTAGATAGATAGTTAGATATCTATATGCATAGATATATATATATATATATATATAGATATATACATAGCTAGATAGATAGATATATGAGATAGATATATTAGATAGAAGATAGATAGATATATAGTTATATAACTAGATAGGTAGATGGATAGGTAGAGGGGTAGCTAGAAATATAGATCTATATGTATAGGTATATACATATAGCTAGGTAGATAGTTTAGATATCTAGATATAGGGATACATATATATTTATGAGGAGGGTAAGGTACGGTAAGGTAGGTTAAGGTAAGGTAAGGTATGTAGATACCTAGGTATATGCCTATATGTATTAGATATATATATTTTAGCCTAGATTATAGCTAGATATATATGTTTATGCATAGTTAGCTAGCTAGAGGGGTAGTCGGGTTGAGTTTAGAGCGGTATCTCAATACCTTGAGATACCGAGGTATTTCAATACCTTAAGATATCCAAGGTATTGGGTTTCAAGCGGGGTTTTTGAGCAATAGCCTAGAAATAATATTGGAGTGATTTTTATATGCTTATGTGTATATATTTACGCGTGCTAGCATAGGTTTTACAGGGTATAGGCGGGGTGCGTAGCCTAGGTTGAGGTATCGGATACCGAGGGTATCCCGGTATCTCAAGGAGGCGAGTTTGTGAGTTTTCTAGCTTAATGACCACGGTTTGACCTAGAATTTCAGGAGCACCCTAGTTTGACCCAGACTTGACCGTAGTTGACTCGGTTGACCGTCAAAGTCAACTTTTGACCTAGTTTTGACCTAGAGTTGACTTTTTGGACCTAGAGTTGACTTTTTAACCCAGATTTCACTGGTTTGACCCGTTTGACCTAGAACGACCCTAGAAGCCTATTTTTAGTTATTTTATATCTGTTTAACTCTTTAGAACCCTGTTTAACCTTGCTTTTCGTATTAGGTCCTTGCGACACCAGTTCGGATCGCCAGTTGCTCAGGACGTCAGGCGAGTACATTCTCTGATAGTTTTCATTATTTGATGATTATTATGATTCAGCTTCTAGTATAGTATCATATGATTATTCTGGCACAACACGGGACACTGACTGGTATTTCTGGATTCATTTACTTGCGATACGTATATTTCATGTTTCTGGCCTCTATTCTGGAATCACTACTGGCATCACCTACAGGCATCATTCATGTTCAGGCTGGACTCATCTTGATTTGCGTGTCGGGTCTTGAATCTACTAGTATTAGTCGGGGCGGGAAAATACTCGAGTAGACATGTAAACATTCCTATCTGGCATCATCAGGAATCACTCCCTCTGGTCTAATCTGGAATGATAGCAGCCGCGCACCCAGTGCGCGGTGAGCCGTACTTACCCCTAGCCGTTTACATGTCGAAACAAGTATTTCAAAGACACCGAGTTTATTCTTTATAGTCTGGACTCTCATGCATTTCTTGACTTGTCTCACTTACATATTTCTGGACTTGACTCACTACATGTTTTTCATGCTGGACTCACTACACGTTCATGTGCACGGACTTGATCTTAGTTTGGATTTTTGTATCTTACAGTTACTACTATATTGTTTCTGATATTCCATGCATCTTTACCTTTATGCACCAGTTATATATATTTCCTTGTTTCATACTTGCTTCATTTTTCTTGCTACTTGCTATAACTGTTTTATAGTTTTTATCATTTAAATGGAACTGCTGTTAGAGATGTACTTGCTCCAGTCCTGACTGGATATATTTTTCAGAGTATCCGGAGGAGTGGTGTCCGACGTTTTATGGACCTGAGCCTGTCAATGGTGCAGACAGGGACCCTCTAGTTTAGGAGTGATTTCCGGGTTGGTAGCCGGGATCACTAGGACCTTGTTGTTTTATTAGCTTTAGCACCGGATTTGGCTCCGGTTTTGGTTTGAGACCTTGTTTGTATATTATTTTGGATATTGTTGTATTATTATTTGATGTTGTGGTTGTTGTAGTAGTTGTTGTTGGTTAGACTTTATAGTTGTTAGATCTCTGTGTTATCTTATCGTGCTTAGATTCGTGATTGAGTACTTGATTATCATTGTGATATTTGCTCCTCCGTTTGGAGTTGAGATCTTGACAGGTTTATATTGTTTGTGTGGTTGCCCTCCTTTTGGAGAGGTCATGCCCGATTTTTGTGTGAGATTATTATTTAGTTAGTTGACCTAGACAGCGTTCTACCGCCGATGCTGCGGCGTAGGCTGGACGTACCCACGACTCATGCCCGATTTTTCGGGTGCGGGTCGTGACAATGACATTGTAGATACCACACTCTATAGAACTTCGGACGTTACTGTATTCCTGCGCTCGTGTTATAGGGGGCATGTATGGCATATACTAGCCGGTTGCCACGACTGGTGAATTACGTCAGCATATGTCTAGCCTACACCTTTCCATATACTCACAGTTGTCATCACATTGCATTCACTTAGATGGTTAGCACACCCTTTATTGTATTTATTTTATTCAGTATTTATATATGGCATATTTCTATGTATCTTGTTACGTCCCTCCAAGGACATGGTATATTTCCAGATTTGGACGAGCCTTTCTACCCCACAGTATACGGCCCTGGACAGGAGACGAGATTCGCTACAGCTGAGGAGTTAGAGGTGCAGCCGTCAGAGTTTTCGTGATCACTTGGTAGGCCTTCAGCCTAGATTGGGTGCATCATTATCTAGTCCGACGATGCCCTAGTCTTCTTTTATATATCATTTCAGCACTTTTTTGTCATAGTAGTTGGTTTGTTCCCACCAGACATTACTGGTTGTACTATGATATCTTGAGACTGGTATTATCTTCCAGTAGTTTATTTAGTACTTCTTGTTCTTTATATTCTGGATAAGATTAGATTACCTGTTATTGACGGATATTGGACATGTTAGTATTTTAGGACAGTGTATCACTCTTCGTAGATCCATTAAATTAGGAAATCCTCGGAGACGTGTCAGCTGGCTATTGGCACGTAGCCTGGTCTCGTATATTTTGGGATTGGGGCGTGACATATATATATATATAGTTAGATATATGTTATATATATATATATATATATATATATTAGTATATGGTAGTATATATATATAGATAGATAGATAGTTAGCTAGTGTTAGTGAGGGGTAAGGCTTGAGTATCTCAATACCTTGAGATACTCAAGGTATTGAGCGTCGGGGCAAGGTATTAAGTTTTAGCCTAGGTTTGAGGTTAGACTTGATTTTATATATATATATATATATATATATATATATATATATATGTGCTAGTATATATTTTAGAGGGTATAGACGGGCGTATAGCGTAGGTTGAGGTATCGGATACCGAGGGTATCCCGGTATCTCAAGGAGGCGAGTTTGAGAGTTTATTAGCTTAATGACCTAGTTTTGACCTAGAATTTTAGGGGCACCCTAGTTTGACCTAGAGTTGACCGTAGTTGCCCCGATTGACCGCCAAGGTCAACTTTTGACCTAGAATTGACTTTTTGGACCCAGAGTTGACTTTTTGACCCAAATTTTATCAGTTTGACCCGTTTGACCTAGAACGACCCTAGAAGCCTATTTTTAGTTATTTTATATCTGTTTAACTCATTAGAACCCTGTTTAACCTTGCTTTTCATAATTGGTTCTTGTGACACCAATTTGGATCGCCAGTTGCTCAGGACGTCAGGCGAGTACATTCTCTGATAGTTTTCATTATCTGATGATTATTATGATTCAGCTTCTAGTATAGTATTCTCTGATTTTTCTGGCACGATACAGACTAGTATTTTTGGATTTATTTACTTGTGACACGTATATTTCATGTTTCTGGCCTCTATTATGGAATCACCTACTGGCATCACTACAGACATCACTACAGGCATCACTCATATTTCTGGCTGGACTCATACTTGATTTACGTGTCGGGTCTTGGATTCACTTGTACTAGTCAGGACGGGGAAATACTCGTGTAGACATGTAAACATTCCAACCTGAAATCACTGGAATCACCCCCTCTGGTCTAATCTGGAATGATAGCAGCCGCGCACCCAGTGCACGGTGAGCCGTACTTACCCCTAGCCGTTTATATGTTGAAACAGGTATTTCAAAGACACGAGTTTATTCTTTCTAGTCTGGACTCTCTTGCATTTCTTACTGGTCTCACTTATATATTTATGAACTTGACTCATTACATGTATTCTTGCTGGACTCATTACACGTTCTTGTGCACAGACTTACTCTTAGTTTAGATTTCTTGTATCTTGCAGTCATTACTATCTTGCTTCTGATATTCATGCATCTTTACCTTTATTTACCAGTAATACATATATATTTCTTGTTCATACTTTATTTTCTTCATCTTGCTACTTGCTACAACTGTTTTATAGTTTTTATCATTTAACTTGAACTGCTGTTAGAGGTGTACTTGCTCCAGTCCTGACTGGACATATTTTTTCTAGAGTATCCGGAAGATTGGTGTCTGACGTTTTATGGACCTCAGCCTGTCGATGGTGCAGACAGGGACCCCCTAGTTTAGGAGTAATTTTCGGATTGGTAGCCGGGATCACTAGGACCTGTTGTTGTATTTTATTAGCTTTTGGTACCGGATTTGTCCCCGGTTTTGGATTAAGACTTTGTATTATATATGATTCTGGATATTGTTGTATTATTATTATTATTGTGATAGTTTTTAGTAGCAGTTGTTTAGACTTTGTAGTTATTAGACTTCTGTGTTATCTTATCGTGCTTAGATTCGTGATTAAGTACTTGCATTATCATTATCATATTGCTCCTCTGTTTGGAGTTAAGATCTTGACAGGTACCTATATATTGACTCCATGAGATTGTTAGCTAGATAGTAGACCTAGACAACGTTCTACCGCCGATGCTGCAGCGTAGGCTGGACGTACCCACGACTCATGCCCGATTTTCGGGTGCTGGTCGTGACACATTTTTGGTGGCGGCCCCATGCAGGTCTTGATTCATAATTAGTGCGATGTCGTGGTAGTACAACGATTTAGTTGTACTGCTGTGAGCTTGCTCTAGGATATAGGATCTAGGATGACAGTGTACTCAATCATGACTAGGAATAATTCCAATCTAA
>JAYESA010000017.1:99588562-99591062 GCA_036927795.1 Iris macrosiphon
ATATGTCGAAACAGGTATTTCAAAGACACGAGTTTATTCTTTCTAGTCTGGACTCTCTTGCATTTCTTGCTGGTCTCACTAATATGTTTCTGGACTTGACTCATTACATGTATTCTTGCTGGACTCACTACATATTCTTGTGCACAGACTTACTCTTAGTTTAGATTTCTTGTATCTTGCAGTCATTACTATCTTGCTTCTGATATTCATACATCTTTACCTTTATACACCAGTGATACATATATATTTCTTGTTCATACTTTATTTCCTTTACCTTGCTACTTGCTACAACTGTTTTATAGTTTTTATCATTTAACTGGAACTGCTGTTAGAGGTATAATTGCTCCAGTCCTGACTGGACAGATTTTTTCTAGAGTATCCGAAAGATTGGTGTCCGACGTTTTATGGACCTCAGCCTGTCGATGGTGCAGACAGAGACCCCTCATTTAGGAGTAATTTCCGGATTGGTAGCCGGGATCACTAGGACCTGTTGTTGTATTTTATTAGCTTTTGGTACCGGATTTGTCCCCGGTTTTGGATTGAGACTTTGTATTATATATGATTCTGGATATTGTTGTATTATTATTATTATTATTATTATTGTGGTAGTTTTTAGTAGCAGTTGTTTAGATTTTGTAGTTGTTAGACTTCTGTGTTATCTTATCGTGCTTAGATTCGTGATTGAGTACTTGCATTATCATTATCATATTGCTCCTCCATTTGGAGTTGAGATCTTGACAGGTACCTATATATTGATTGCGTGAGATTGTTAGCTAGATAGTAGACCTAGACAGCGTTCTATCGTCGATGCTGCGGCGTAGGCTGGACGTACCCACGACCCATGCCCAATTTTTCGGGTGCGGGTCATGACAGGGAAGTCCCCGAATTGAAGTGTTATCATGTTGGCGGTGACCGTCTTGTCCTCAAAAGTTTAAGGTGAGAGCTTTGGTCTCAACCATACTTTGGATGTATCCCTTCAACATGTAATAATCCCGTGTTGGGTGGTTGATGAACCAATGGTAGTGGCAGTATCTGGGATTATCAACTTGGTCTGCCTCTTCGGGGCATTTAATATCGGGGAGCTAGAGCTTGTTTCCCTTCATCAGCATGTCAAAGATTACTATCACATCATCGTCGTGGAAAGGGTAAGTCTTTTTTGGTTTGGGGGCCTCAGCCAGCTTCGGATCTGACGAAGAAGATTTTTAGATAGGTTGATGGTAAGGGCCTGCTTCAATTTGCCGTCACGAGCACTACTGCCCTGTTAATACCGTTGTTGTTGTTGTTATAAGGACGCTTTTCCCTGTCAACAACGACGGGGATCTTTATTCCCAGCAGTCGAGAGTCCTTTACATTCTTCTCAGTGACGACGACACAATGATAAATGCCGTCCAGTATTTGAACTGAGCGGCAATCGTCCAAAGCCTTACTGTTGGAAGCAAATTTTTTTGACATGTGTCCATCAGTGTAGAATCTGGATTGCCTGGGGGTAGTCTGAGTGCAGCTTGCCTGAATGTTCTATGTATTCTCGTACTGTTTTTTTTCTTTTTGAGTGATGTCCATCAAGGATGACATCGTCATGTCATTTTCTCTGTCATAGAATTGGGCCAGGAAGAGGCGCTTAAGGTCTTCGAAGGAGAAGATCCAATTTTCTTAAAGATTGTAGAACCAATCGAAGGCTACCCTAGATAATGCCCCGACGAAGAGCTTGGTGAGAAGGGAATCACTGCGAGGTAGATGCCCCATTCCCGTCTCAAAGTAACTTATGTATTGGAGGGGGGATGTCTTCCCGTCAAATGGATTCATGGAGAAGGTCTTATACTTTGGAGGGTTCGATACATCTTTCCACTTGAGAGGATATGGTTGTCGTACTCCCAGCTTCTATAGTATCCTGATTGCCCATTGAGTCTAGGCGGGCTCGAAGTTTACATATTTCCAGCATGGCCACCCGGGCCTCATCTGTTACAGACGGAGCAGATGATCCTGGTAGAGTATGATTGTCGTCAGCGGGTGGGACGGTAGCATTCGAGTTCCCATTTGTCCTGGGGTTCTGGCTTTCTTGCACAGAGGTCCTTGGCGGTTGTGAGACCATGCTTGCCTTGATCTCTGTCACGACCCGCGCCCGGTGTAGGGGCACGAGTACGTGGGTACGTCCAGCCTACTCTGCAGCATCGATGGTAGAACATTGTTGCGGTCTTCTATACTATCTAACATCTCACACCATATATATATAATACCTGTCATGCCATCTCAACTCCAAAGGAAGGAGCAATATAATAATATAATAAAGGGTAGTCAATACTCAATCACATATAAAAACTAAAGGAAGATGTAAGCACGATATGAAATGGAAAGAAAAGAAGTACAAATCCCAATACATCACAGGTCCAACTCAACATCTAAACACAACTCAAGATCTCAAAATAATCATACAATTCGAAGTCTAACTAGAAACAAGTACTACAAGATATGGAAATCTAAATAGCCTTAGTATCTGACACTA